>CM053789.1:98173549-98458549 GCA_028749045.1 Cupressus sempervirens | reverse complement strand
AACCTCCACACTAGAGAGTAATAGATCCACAATTTGAGGCATAAACACTTAAACATAATACTGAAAGATACAAACTATATCTAACCATTTAATCAATTAGTGAAGGGAAAGTACAAAAGGAAACATCATGGGGTACTAAAAGTGACATCACAATAATTGAAAAAAACATCACAATGTTTATAACAACCAAACTAAGTGTGTGGTTCCTCCTAGCCATAATAGCATCATAAGACCATCGTGGGCCCTAACCATCCCCTTCGTGCAACATCCCCACTACCAATCAGATCATTGCTACTATCATATAAGGAAATCACTACTAAAACATGCTACAATCATGAGCCTACTGAAATATAACATGCTAAAAGTAGAGCATGAGATATTCCTACTAAATAGATAACATCATCTATCACATACTAATCATCATAATAAGGAAATGCATAAATAAATAACACCATCTAAACATGATATACAACCATCCTAATGAAGCATAATTTACAAGAAAGAATACTCTAAAACCCAAACTACCAAGTGAAGACATCTAGCAATGGTTACACTAAGACAATAGATAATCTCTATACATCAATCCCTATTAGTGGTATGGTTAGCTACACCTCTCAACCACATGGAACCTATAGGTCTACTCCTACCATGCTAAAAGAGATAATGATTCAAACACAAAAATACACAAAGAAAATGTCCAGGGCTAACACACATGCTAGAAAGTATGATGACTAAAACCAAGAGATAGACAATGCATAACTATAGGTCCTAGTCAGACACTCAATGGGCTACTAAGTAGGTTTTGAAATCATGGAGAGTCACTTGGAATTGACAAGCCCAAGCTAGTATTGACAGCTCAGAATTCTCAATAGAAGTAGCACATCTTGAACCATTTTATTATCTTAAGTTTTATTACCACCCAATGTGTTATTTGATTATCACTTAACTAAAACTCCCTCTACCAACATATGGCACTATGATTTCTAGGCTTTGAGATAGAAGCCCCCTCCATATGCTACCCTACCCTACCCATGCTCATCCAATGATGAGTTCGTATAGGCACAAAAATTCCCAACCCAACCCTAATGATCATAACTTCTAGAAGTAGAACAGAAGATCAGGAACACAAGTCACCTAAAAAATGTAGGCACGTGTACTCAAGTATGGCACACCACCATCATGAAGATTGTAACACAAGGATTGGATGAGAATGGAAAGTAAAAATTTACTCAATCAAAACCAAACTTGGGAGGATGGATGTAACACACATCCAAATACAACATAAAAGTGAAAAAAAGGTCCAATCAACATCCAAATGGATAATTTAGGTCCACAACCAAACTCATGCCAAGAAAACTTGAGAAAATGAGGAGGCATGCAAAACGATATAAAAACCCCAAAAACTAGAAAAATTCAAAATTTAAACCCATTTGGTCAATGGTTGCAAAAATCTAAAAAATCCAATAATATTTGGGTTTGAAAATTGTATGCAAAAATGGCTAGCATAACAGTGGAAACCCCAAAAACCCTTCCCAAAAACTAGGAATTTTTTTATACCTGGATGAACTGTGCAAAACCAACAAATAGAAATAGAGGGTAACACTAGTTCTTAGCCTCCTATTTAAATGCTACAAGAAGAAGAAGCTAAAGTGAAGCAACAATAGTAAAATAGGAAAGCCGTTCCTAAAAAAAAAAGGGGCAGAAACTAAAACTTATACAATAAAATAAAATGCTCACTAAAACTGTCAAAAATCATGATAATGGAAGGTCTACCTAGGCTAGATCCAACAAAACCAACCTCATGAAGATCATATGCCCACAACACTCAGAACAAGTAGAAAACTAATCAGTTAGAAGGAGGATTTCAAAAAGGCTCTTAAATATTTAAAATGCAAAATTTAAAAGTGAAAATGCAAATCCATTCTTCAATACTTACTCACTTTTTGAGTGAATAGTTGATTATGGAAAATAGCTAGTTAGACTAGCTAGACTTTGAATCAACCCAAAGAAAAAAAGGATTTCACTTGAGGAAAAGCTACTACAAATTAACTTTGAGAAGATTTAAAGCCCAAAAATCCAAAATCTTAGAAATCACTAGACAACTTCTACAACAATGTGAACCTCTAAATACACAGACATGCTCACCAGTCAAATTACATAATGCAAATGTGTTTGGATTTACTAATCATCAAAAGGTTATAATTTAAATAATTAAAATAAGGATATGTCAACCATACATGGATGACATTGGTAAAATATGAATAGTTGAATTACTAACTCCATGTGCCACTACCAAGGATATAATTCCTATATACTAAAACACATGATCAACTGCAATTGAATATAATATCATAGTCAAAGCAATAATTCTTTAAATACCTAATTAATCCATTTACATCACTCACATTCACATAAAGCATAAATAAACAAGAATGATATAAATTTCTATATCATAAAATCCATCACATAACATAAATAGAAATATGTCCAAATACCATATAATCAGATATTATCATAGACCTATTATCATCTCAAAATGGCATCAACATGCAAATATGATAAAATAAACAACATAGCAATAAAGCATCTATGATACTAAATCAAAGTATAACATGTGACCCTCAGGTCATCATAAGGTACATACAATAAGAGTATCAAGTATCTCTCAACTCAAAATAGAAAAGGTACAGATTGAAAACATGAGAGACACTACATCCTCCCCCACTAGCATAGGCTTACACCTGGAAGCCTACAAAATGATAGGGGTACAATCCCCTCAGTCATGTAGAATCCTCCCAAGTTCTAGAGGTCTCATCACTCGAATCCCATTAGACCCTTACTTGCTCAATGTCCCGACCTCACATGGTCAACCTTCACTACTATAGGATATGAATGGGTTCCAAAGTAAGCTTCCTATCTAGTACCTACAAAGCATCCCAGTCAAGAACATGGGTCACATCTAGAATATACTACCTCAAAATAGAAAAATTAAAAACATTGTGGATGAATGATAGGCTAGGTGAAAATGCGAGTTGATAAGAAAAAGGACTAATCCTCTTGAGGATCTCAGATTATCTAAAAAAATGTGGTGCCAACTTGGAGCCCTTCCCATAATGGATGGGGTTCTTCCTTGGATGCACTTGCAAAAAATCCTTGTCACCAATAGAAAATGGATGATCCAACCTATGGGCATCTACATACTTCTTCTACATGTCCTAATTAGTAATCATATGCTCCCCAATGTGAGCAATATGTTGTTTCATATCCTGAAGCATCTCTGGAACCAAAAGAACATGGTCCTCAAAGCAATTCCAACTCAAAGGGGTATAATATGGTCTAGCATATAAGGCCTGAAAAGGTGACATGCCAAGAAAACTGTGATATCCATTGTTGTATACAAAATCAACAAGATACAAATAGTCCTTCTAGTTCACCTACCTATCCTAAACATACATGCGAAGCATATCCTCTAGAACCTAATTCACTCTCTTAGTCTAATGATCAATCTTTGTGTGATAAGCCAAACTAAAATTGAGCTATGTGCCTAAAGCATGTTGGAGATACATAAAAAATGCATAAGTAAACACTAGAACTCTATCCAAAATAATTCAATGAGGGATCCCATGCAAAAAAAGAATATTCTCCAAGAAAACATGCACTAAAAAAGTAGCTATGTAGGATGCTCTCATGGGTGAAAAATGTGCAACCTTGGACAACTTGTCTACTATGACCATGATATAATCACGCCTCTATGATGAAATAGGAAACCCTATGATAAAATAGATATTGTATACCATTTCCAATCTACAATGGTATGTGGCTACAAAAGACTTGTTGAATGCTAATGCTCTTCCTTCACTCTCTGGCACTTAAGAGATCTGGTAACAAAATCAAAAACATTGTGCCTCATTCTTGCCCAAAAGTATAGTTGTTTGAGATCAACATGCATCTTCTTAACACCAAGATGTGCACAGTAAAATGCATGATGCACATTTAACAAAACTAAGGTACGAAGATCACCCAACATAGGTACATAGATATGCCCCAAGTATTGTAGTACTTCATCAAACTAAAGAGAATAATCTAAAATTATTGCCTCAAGGTTAACTATAGACTCTATCTATTCCCTCACCTCCTAATACTACATGTCATTAGGAAAAGCCTCCAAGATACAGCCCTAAAAATCCACTCCCAATGACATCAGTGATACCTCATGTCACCTCCTGCTCAAGGCATCTATGATGACATTCTCCTTCCCTTTAATGTAATGAACATTAGAGTTGTACACACACAAGAACTCTATCTAGTGATGCTATTGTGCATTCAAGTTTGTTTGAGTAAAAATATATTACAAGATCCTATGATTGATATGCAACTCAAACCTTTATCCCAAAAGAAAATGTCCCCAATGGCGAGTTCCAAATCATTTTTGGGGTAGTTAAGATCATGGTCCTTGAGTTTCTTGGATTCATCTACAGTCATTCAACCATCCTACATCAATACCACACCCACACCTTCCAACAAAGAATCTGTGCAAACCATGAAATCACCTATAGGATTAGGCATTGTAAGGACTAATGCACTAGTCAAACACTCCTTAAAAGCACTAAATGGTACCTTGCACTAGTCTGACCAAATATACTTCTTCCCTTTCCACTAAAGAGAAGTGATGGGATGAGATACTTGTGAGAAATCCTTCACAAAGCAATGGTAGTAACCTATCAATCCCATGAAACTATGAAATTTTGAGACATTAGTGGGTACCAACCAATCCATGGTAGAATGGATCTTCTAAATGCATCCATTACAATTCTATCACCAATGATGATATGTCCCAAACACTTCACCTCTGACTAGAAGAACCTACAACTTGTCATATAATTGATGGTCTCTTAGGAACTATAATACCTGATGTAAATGGACTTCATACTCCTCCACAATCTTTGAATAAATCAATATGTCATCTCGAAATAAAGTGACACAATAATCAAGGTAAGTGTGAAAAACTCCATTGATCAAACTCTTAAACATTGATGGCACATTGGTTAACCCAAAAGCTACAACCATGAACTCATAATGCCAATATCATGTACAAAAATCTATTTGATGAATATTAGCCACTTCGATATAAAGCTAGTGGTATCCTGACTTTGGATCCATCTTTGAGAACACTCATGCTCCTTTCATCTAATCAAAAAAGTCATATATCTTTGGAAAAGGATAATGGTTCATCACCATCACCTTATTCAACTATTGATAGTCAATCCATAAATGAAAAGAACCATTCTCTTTCTACATGAAGATGATTGGTGCACACCATGGGGATACACTAGGGAAAATATGACCCTTGGCCAAAAATTCCTCCAACTACAATTTGAGCTCACTCAACCTTGAGTAGTCATGTGGTAAGGAGCTTGTGAAATTAGATCCACTCCTGGTACACGATCAATACAAATATCAATGTCATGTTGTAGTGGCATACCTAGAATCTCATCTAGAAATACATCTCTGCATAATCATGAAGGAGTGAGTGATCATCAAGTGTCATTGTATGGCTTTGGGCTTCCTCAAGATCATTGAGATACACAAGAAACAACTAACACTCTACTTCATCTAATTAGCTGAGATCATTCGAAGTGAGACTAGTCTTGGGACTCCCAAAAGTTCCACCTACTCACCTATGTCATTAACACACTATACCATCTTATGAAAAAAATCTATATTCACCTTATGGGTGGCTAACAATCCATGCCTAACATAGTGTCATACTATCCTAGAGGTAGAATGTGTGAATCAATTGTGGTGGTGAAGGAATCCAAAATCAAAATATAACCACTAACTAATAGGTCTACACCCACTTTGGAACCTGTGGCTAACTCAACCTTCCACCTATCGACCTGACACACTAACACTAGCCCACATTGTCGAATAAGAGATGGTGATATTAAATAATTCAAAGCACCAGAGTTAAGAAAAATGAAAGTAGAAATACCATGCAATGTACCTGTAGCCTTGACTACTATACCTTGATGATTTTCTTGACAATTATCAACCACTACAAAGACTCTATGATTCCTACCAGTTTCTCCTACAATAGACTCAGATCCTATTGCACCCTTACTAGGTCATGAAGATGGTTTGATGGAAAACTAAAAATAATTATGGCTAGATTGACCACAAGGATAACAGTTTCCTCCAAAGTTGGAGCCTTTTCTGTGAGCACCTTGGGTAGCACTAGGATAAGGTGCACTACCCCTATAGGAATTCTACTAAGCACTCTAAGAAGGATGTTCCTACTAATATTTTTATCCTCGGTTCTAGTTATCTCCTTTCTTTCCTGAGGTACTAGAATCCTTTCCATCCTTGGTCCAAAATATCTTCTTATTCCTATGATGATCACCACCATTAGAGGTTGAGGACTAGGCTTGAACCTCTCCAAATGATCGAGAATACTAAGCATCTTATCTTGAATTGTAAGCGCTTAGGTTCTAAGAACCAAATCTACTACTAAAACCTCTAGCTATATTTTCCTCCATAATATGTGCCTTCTCTATAGCAAGAACAAGAGTCCTAGGCTGATGCATAGAGACTTCTCCAATGAGGGCATCCTTAGGGCCTCAAATAAAATGATGAGCTAGGAGCAAATCATTATTTTTGTAACAAGAATGCTACCTAAGCTCAAATAATTGGATTTTGTACTTATCCACTATCATGTTCCCATTCCAAATCACATGGAACTCATCAGCATGTGCCTCTCTAAACTAAGGAGATAAGTATCTCTCTTCGAACCTCTCCTCAAAGATCTCCTAGGTGAGATGTGCAATGCTGATCTAGAGCTTCTAACTCCCAATATTCCATGATATAGATGTGTGGTCCCTCATCTACATAATTGCACAATGTGCCTTCAAATTTATTCTTTATGGGTACATGGTGAATTAGCACTCCATTTCCAATAATAAAGTTTCTACCTTGAGACTGTTGGGACTCAAAATTGCCTTCCTGATTTTGAGTACCATTGAGAAAATTGAGCCCTATAAATGCTTTTAAATGCATATGTACCTAGCTATACCTTTGAGGCTCCTAAGGTGTTTAATGTTTCTAACACTCTACATTCAGCCTGTGTAAGTGTTTCATGAAGAAAAAATGAGATTTCAAGCCATTTTGTGAAGTTTCATTTTGAGCTAATTCCAAATCTGCATTTTCACCTGTGTCAAATAGTAAAAGGAGGCCTTGTTTGCAAGTGAATATCTTGCACCCAGTTATGTTTCATGACTCACTAGTTTGGGAGTATTTAGTGTCCATACCTAAGAACCTATGTTTCAGATTTTGAATCATTTCATATTCATTTGACTAGGTTTCGAACCCCTCAAGGTTGGTCAGTTATCTATTTTCATGCTGATGCACATTACACACAATTTTGGGAAGCCCTATTTGACGTGTTATAACTTTTTATCAATTGACCAAAATTTTTAAATTATTTTTGTGTTATATTGTAGATGTCAAAAACTTGTTATGTTTCAAGTTTCAGCTGATGAAAAATCTATTTGATCAGTTTTCAAATGTGATTCCAAATGCAATTTCTATCATTTACTGGTGTCATTATTTGTAGATTGATTAGTTCCCCTGTTCATGGTGTTATAAATCCTAATCCATGATAGGTGAAATTGAATGGATTAAACCACTATTTTTTCCTCTAAAAATGTTCCAAGTGTGTCAATTTGCAAGTCATGACAAATCCATTTGTACATTTTTCTAGGTCCATTCCATTTGCAAAAAATATTTTGTCAGTGTTTCCAGTTTGCAAAATCTGAGTAGCCCACTTTAAATGATCTCCATTTGTACCTTGTTATTTTTCATGAGCCCAAATCATAGATTCATAATATCCTTATGATAGAGAACAAATACCCCAGTTTTTATTCTCCCAAGTGTTAGTTTACCCAATTTTCAAAGCCAAGTCTGAACCCAATTTATTGTTTTCTAACATGTTTTGTTGCAGATAGTTCTAAGAGGTCAACTTTTACAGTCAATATATTTTGACTAAGGATTCTTCATGAGAAGAGATTCAACATGGTACAAGAATGTAGAATGGAGATTCAATCTATTAGATTTTGGAGCCTAATTTTCTGTTCAGGTCAATTTTTAAGGCCAGTTAAAGGGCCTCCTGGCACTAAGTCGACAATTTATAGAATGATGTCAAATGAGTTTTCAATTTTTTTCAGTTGTCAAACTTGATTCCAATTAATATCAAGTGTTTAGTTGAGTCAGTTTGGAGTATTAATTTTTTGAAAACAATTTTTTTTTTAGCTAAACCCACTTTGGGGCCCAACTGATTTCTCCAGATTGATAAAGTGTGAAGGATATTGCTTCAAATGGAGACTGATATTAAATAAGAACTAGACAGTTGACTCTGATAGAGATGTCCTCTATTGAAGTCATTTAGGGTCGATCAAACTTCATGGAATTCATTTGCTCATATAGGCATCATTTTTACACTTGCAAGGTTAAAAAACTCCCTTTGTGTCTTTGAAAAGTCTTGATTGGTCTCAAATTTGTATTTAAAATATGGTCAGACTGGCCAAAGAGATAACTATAGTATGATATGTACAAAAACCCCTATTTTAGTACTTTGATCAGGAAAGCACTAGTCTCCTTAGCACAGATTGGCTATTTCTATTTTCTGTGATATGTCTTTCTTGATGGAGATTATAGGAAATGATCACTTGCTTTTGGCCGCTCTTATTAGACACCTAGACAATAAGAGTGTTGTACACCAACCTCAGATGAAAACTGATATTGTTGAGATTGGTATAGTTTTAGCCAGGAAAGTTAGATCAAAACCAATAGTTGCTAATGTTGGTGCAATCAGTGATCTATGTAGACATTTACATAAAAGGCTTCAAGCTATAATGGAGGAAATGGATCCACTAGATGTTAATTGGAATGCTTCTATGCAGAATGCTATTGAAGAATGTCTTATGTAACTCATAAAAATGGGTGAAGATCCTAGAGCAATTTTTGATATGATGAGGTTTTATAGTAGTAATCTTTCTATTCCTGATATGCAAGCAATTTCAAGTAGCTCAATGGTGAATGATGTGGGTGAAATGAGGATTTCTGGTGATCAAGCAATTCAATTACTTTGAGCAATTCTGATTTAGGACAACTTACCTGATAACATGCCTTCAAACTTTGAAGCAATTGCTCACACTTTCAGCCCTGGCGCTCTTAGAAAATGAATTCAATCAGAGTCTTGTTGATAACCTAATACAAAGTTTGTGTACAATGTTTGGTAAAGAAAAGTCAACTATAGCTAAAGACTTATCAGAAAATTTTTCCCTAGATGATGAATTTTCTTTTGGTCTACAACTACTATTGGAATTGACACTTGAAATAGTAGGATAGGGTGCTAATATAGTTGTGTTGACATCACCTTTTCCTTTTAGTACAATGGCTAGCGAGTGTGAGGCTTTGGGTTTTAAGCACACAAAGAGAATTTTTTGTCTAAAGAACCAAAGATCATGCATATAAGCAAGAGTAGACACCCACATGTGGCATGTAAGAAAGAAGAGACAGTCAGATGAAGTAATGAAAAACACAAGGCAGAGGTAGTAGTAGAAAATATTGAAGAAAAACCATGCAATAACTCATGCTAGGAGTTGACCACCTCCTAAATAGAGAAAGCATGTAAAAAACAAGCTAATAGTAAAGAGGAAAATGCTAAGTAGAGTAGAAGGTGGCAACAGGGGAAGAAGAAATCTCATGCATGAAAAGGAGAACTTCTATGTAATGAGAATATTGGTTCAATAAGGAAATTGCTATCTTAGCAAAGGACCACATCAAACAGTGGGAAGTAGCATATATAGACCATAGGAGAGCTATTTTGGAATAGTCAACGCCAAAATGGAACAAGGAAAAGATGGCCACAATATGATAAAAAATGTAGGGAACAAAGAAATTAAAGAACCTGCAACAAGAAGAAGATGCCATAAGGATATAGCCATAGCTTGAAGAGGGAGCTCCATTGTTGGTGAAGATAGAATTCATGGTGGTTGAGCAGGGAGGAAATCACTCACAGCAAGGGAAAAATATTTATAGACATATATCCCACATTCTTTGTGGAGGCACTTTTAGATTTGTTTGAATACACTACAACTCCTTATCTAACATGTCTTGAAGACTATGGGCTTTTGGAAATCCCTATGGTTAGTTGTGGGCCCCACCCGTGTGCCAGTGGATGTTAGTTGGGAGGGTAATGAAAGCATAATTTTGAACAAACAAATACATACGCTGATGTGGTGATGGAGCATCAAGATGGCACCACATGGACAATCCAAAAATCATCGCTATCTCATCAAGCCAAAGTGCTCACAGAATAACCATAGCGACGTAGCAAGGGTTGTTGAGATCATTACACGTGGCACCAAGGTTGAGGTCATTGGCTAGTAACATGATGGAGACATCACAGACTAAATGAGGAGATTGAATAAACAAATACATATGCTGATGTGGTGATGAACCATCAAGAAGGCACCACATGGACGATCCAATGATCATTGCTATCTTGCCAAGCCAAAGTGCTCATAGGATAACCATACCAATGTAGTGAGGGTTGGTGAGATTGTGACACGTGATACATGGCACAACCAACGGTCCTCATTATCTCACCAAGTGAAGATGCTCACGGGATAACCATAGCAAGGTAGCGACGCTTAGGTGGTAGTGAATGGGCGCATAGGTGGTGATGATGTGGCACCATGCAGTGAGTATGTGGCATAGGTAGGCCAATCAGGCATTACTATGTGGTAGCCCGGGTGGCACCCAGTGGGCCTAGTGAGGAAGAGGGCACAAGGATTGAGTATTAAAAAAAAAAATTTAATTATTATTTTTTTTTAAAAATGGATGATACATGCAACCTTTTTAGATTCAAAAGAGTTATAATCTAAAGTTGATACTTTAGAAGGTTTTAAATTTTTGATAATTCAAACTATCCAAGTTGTAGACCTAAGTTTTCTACCAAGGGGGACATTTTTGAATTGAGATTCAGGGCCTTTTTGAGAGGCTAATATAGTGATATTATATATTGCCAAAACTGGGACAACATGAAATTTTTGAATCTAAAGTCAATTTTTGCACAGGTCCTCACCAATTTGCACCGTAGGAAAATTTGTAAAATCTAGGGCATTGGTAGAAGAATGAGAAAATTTGATCACTGATCATCAGAATTGGTCATGAGGTAGATATAAAGGCTTGGTGAAATGTAAAAGTGAAGAAAATTGATTTTAATTAGTTTTCTTGTATTCCTGAGGCCATTTCAACTGATTTTTACCTTTTACCTTGAGTTCACATTTACTTCAGAATCAGTTATAATCTTTCATCATGACATTTTTGAGATATTTGATGCGTCTGAAAGAAAATTGAAAAAGGGATCTGATAGGCAGTCAAGGAGAGAGATTAGAGAGAGTCTTTTCATGGTAAAGAGAAGGAATTTCACGTGGACAGATTTCAATTGTAGATTCAATCTTTGAATTCCTTCCTTTATATCAATCTCATTATTTCTCATTGTTCTGGTTCCAATTTCTAGGAAGGAAAAGTTCATTGCTATGAGAGCATTGGTTCCAGTATTTTGACATGTTTCCTTGACTATGGCACCATTTTCAGCATAATTCTTTCATGTGAATAGCAGTAGTGTAGATAATATAGCAAGTTCTGATATGTTAGGTGTTTTCATGTTTTAATTTTATGTATCTAAATGTATAGTTTCAAGGAAATGAATACATATGAGCAATAATTTCACTAGTTTCATTCTGATTCTTGTGTCTTGTCTCAACAATCTATAAGTCTTATGTGGTCTTGGAACAAAGAAAGATCCATTTGCATCCCCTTCAAGTTGTATGTTTGATATATTTTTCTATTAGAACAAAGGGCCAAGTAAATGCTTGATATGTTTAACAAGGTTACTATTACTTGAGAAGGATATTTTGTGAGAATGAGATCTGAATGAACACTAATGTCTAAATCACAAGGTGATTAGATAGACCTAATGTCTAGGTATACAAAATATGTCTTGATGTCACAGATGTATGTTTTGAATTCATGGAATTGCCCAATGGATTAGGCACTGATCAGTTATAGGATCACTTTTTATATTGTTGCATATTTGAGGTTGTGTTGAATCAACATCATTAATCAAACATTTTCCCTTTCATGTTGAAAGTTATTCAAAGTTTAACCTACACTTAGCTTGCTAGTTTCATGAGTTATGTTCTTAGCTATTTCATGCTTGTGATTCCTACTTAAGTATAGAATATTAAGGGGTTTTCATCTATTATTCTAGATTCTGATTATGCTTATTGCATTGGTCACATAATTGGGTCCTAAGAGGTTCACCTGCCTAGGTTTTGCAGAGCCTGAAGTGTAGAAGGAGTGTAGCCTTATAGATGGCCTAGGTTCTTAGTGAATTGTGTCCATTATTGGAGATAGCTGCCCATAGATGCAATCTTACCATGTATACTTGGTTATTAAAACACTGTTAAATCAGGAGCCAACAAAGACTACCTCTTTTACCATTGTACAATGGTAGTTTGGATTGATGAAGAGACTTCATGATATCCTTACCACCTTGATGATGCCCTTTGCCACATAGTGGAGTAAGAGAACATTCACATTCATGTTCCTCCTCTCAATACTCTGAGTGATTGGAATCCCCGTGATGGGATCCCTCTTCTATTCATGATCTTGTCAACGTTCCTCTACATGAGGTCCCAACTAAGCAAGAATCTCCTAAAGCACTAGCATAAATGCCCCCATACCATTCTAATTAGCTTTATTACCTAATTCACCTTCTCCCTCTTGAAATCCCTCTTCCTGATGTTCTTCTCCATGGTTACTACTATGAGTGCCACCACGACCATGAGCTCTACGTGTAGGAGGGATCACTATGGAAACAACAATATAATATTAGAATAATCAGTTCACAAGCCTAAGATTCAAAACCATGAACTAAAATGATATTAAAATAACAACCATAATATAATTATACACAATGGAAAACAAAACCATATTCAAAGCATAACATAGAGTTCCCAATGTTGCAAACTAGGATCTTATACCAAATGTAATGCCCTACTTAGATATCCTTGGAATCAAGGATAAATATAAGCCAATATAAAAAAAATTAAACAAGTATGAATGCACATGACAAAACATTTGAGGTCACAATGATTGCAAAGGAAGACTAAACAAACATCCTGACACTAATGGATCTCCAAAAAATGACTGACAACGAAAGACTCAAAATAGAATTCAAATCAATTTACTTTCTAGATTCAAAATATGACACTAAAGGATTGAATAACACCTAAGGGGATAGCCAAAACACTTCCTAAAAAGTTTAGGGCTTACTAAAAAGTGCCCATTGTCTGCCTAGATAGGTTTTTACAAATACTAGATGATACTTTAAAATAGCATTGGGCAATACTTTCTAGTATCATGTGACTTTTCTCAAAAAGGAGGGCAACACTTTTAGAGTTTGTGCAACACTCCTCAAAGGACATTTGATACTTTACAAGTATCATGTGACACTTCTTCAATGGGGGTGCAATACTGAAAAATATCACAAGATATTTCTTCTAAGAGGTGTGATATTTTGTAGTATTGCACAACATAACTCTTATGGGTGTACGGAATATTATTGTATCACCCCATTCTAACACATGGTCACCCAAGAAAACAAGAAAACCCTTAAGGAAAAACAAAGAGGAGTAAAGTAGAGTTTAGAAGCTCCTCACTGAGGAGTACCAAATCCATAATTTAAAGCATAAACACTTGAACACAATACTAAAAGGCATAAACTACATCTAACCATTTAATCAACCAGCAAAGGGAAATATACAAGGAAACATCATAGGGTAAAAAAAAACAACATCACAATAACTAAACAAAACATCATAATGTGTAGAACAACCAAACTAAGTATAGTATTCCTCCCATCCATAATAGCATCATACCATTGTGTGCCTTAGCCATCCCCCATGTGTAACATCTCAAGCTTCCAATTATATTGTTGATACTACCATATAAGGACATCACTACTAAAACATGCTAAAATCATGAGTATAATAAAATCAAACATGCTAAAATTAAAGCATAAGATATTCCTAAAAAATAGATAATAACATCTATCGTACGCTAATCATTATAATAAGGAAATGTGTCAATAAATAACACCATCTAAACATGATATTCAAGCATCTCCATAAAAGCATAATTTACAAGAAAGCATACTCCAAATCCCAAAGTACCAAGTGAAGACATCTAGAAATAGTCACACTAGGACAATAGATTATCTCTATACATTGGTCTCTAGTAGTGGTATGGGTAGCTATGCCTCCCAACCATGTGGCACCCATAGGTCCACACTTGTAGTACTAATGGAAATAATGATCCAACCAAAAAGACACACAAAGGAAACATCCATGACTAACATACATGTGAGATAGTATGATGATTGAAATAAAGATGTAGAAAATGCATAACTACAGGTCCTATTCAAACACTTAATGAGCTACTAAGTAGGGGTTGACATTAGGGAGAGTCACTTGGAATTGACAAGCCCAAGTTAGTATTGGAAGCTCAAAATTGCTAATGGAAGGAGCACATCCTAAAAAATTTAGTTATCTTAAGTTTTATTATCACCCAACATGTCACTTTAGTTATCGCTTAATGAAATCTCCCTTTGCCAACTTATGGTTCCATGATTGCTAGGCTATGAGATAGAAGCCTCCTCCATATGTTAGCCTACCTTACCCATGCTTATCCAATGATGAGTGCCCATAAGCATGCAAATTTGCAACCCAACCCCAATGATCATAACTTTGAAAGGTATAGTAGAAGATTCAGCCTTGCAATTCATCTGAAAAATGCATGCATAACTACTCGTGTGTAGCACACCACATCATGAAGATCATAACACAAGGATTGGATGAGAAAGAAAAGAAAAAAGTCACTCAACTAAAACCATACTCAGGAGGACAAATATGGCACATATCCCAATACAACATAAAAGAGCAATAGAGGTCTAACCAAAATTCAAATGGATAATTGAGGTCCACAACCAAATTCATGCCAAAAAAATTGAAGAAAATAGGATGGCACACAAAATGAGGTAAAAAGCCCCAAAACTAAAAAACTTCAAAATCAAAACCCATTTGGTCAATGGGTATGAAAACCTTGAAAATCCAATAATATTTGGGTTCAAAGACTATATGGAAAAATGCTAGCATAATAGGATGACACCCCAAACCTCCATCCAAAATATAGGGAAAATGTTCATACTTGACCAACTAGGTAGAACTAGCAAACATAAATAGAGGGGAACACTAGTTCTCAAGCTCATAATAAACTGTTATAAGAAATAGAAGTTGAAGCAAAGAATAAATAATAAAACATTAAAACATTACCTGATAGCAAAAGGGATACAAACTGAAACCTGCATAATAAAATAAAATGCTTGCTAAAACTATCGAAATTCATTGCAACACAAGGTCTACTTGAGCTAGATCCAACAAGACCAACCTTGCATATATCCCATGCTCATATCTCTCAAAATGAGTAGAAAACCAATCATTTAGAAGGAGGATTTTAGAAAATCTCTTCAATCTCTAAATTGCAAAATTGAAAAGTGAAAATACAAATCCCTTTTTCAATACTTATTAACTTTTTGAGTGAATAGTCAATTAGGGAAAATAGCCAATTAGACTAGCTAGACTCTAAATCAACCCAAATGAAAATATTTTATTCTTTGTAATGAGAATTCACCCAAGTAAAAGTTTCTAGAAGTTAAATTTGAGAAGATGTAAAGCCCAAAAAGCCAAAATCACTAAACAACTTTTACGACAATGCAAACCTTTAAATACACAAACATGCTCACTGGTCAAATCACATAATGTAGATGAGTTTAGATTTACTAATCATCAAAAGGTTTTAATTTGGATAATTAAAACAAGGATACATTGTCCATATAGGGGCAACATTGGTAATATATGAATAGTTGAATTACTAACTCCATGTGCCACTGCCAGGGATATAACTCCTGCACACTAAAACACATGATCAAGTACAATTGCATATAATATTATAGCCAAAGAAATAATGCATTAAATATATAATTAATCCATTTACATCACTCACATTCACATAAAGCATAAAGAAACAAGAATGATCACTCACATTCATAAAGCATAAAGAAACAAGAATGATGTAAGTCACCATAGCATAAAATCCATCACATAACATAAATAGAAATATGTCCAAATACCAAGTAATCAAATATCATCATAGATCTATTGTCATCTCAAAATGGCATCAACATGCAAATGTGATAAATTGAATAACATAGTAGTAAAGCATTTATTATACTTAATCAAAGTATAACATCCAACCCTCAATTTGTGATAAGGTACATATAATAAGAGTATCGAGTATCTCTTGTACAAAATATAAAAGGTACAAATTGCAAACATAAGAGGAACTACATAAGGACTACACCTGCAAAACCAGTGCCACATCAATAATTACCATTAAATTTAAGAGAAATTAATATAAATGTATAAGTATAAAGAAAGGAGATAAAATGAAAAGTTCTGAAAGATGCCATAAAAGAGTTACAACAATATGAAGATGTTTTTGAGTATGACAACCAAGATATCAAGAACTCTAAAACCTACTCAAGAATACAAAGGATGAGAATATTGTGTGATTTCTTTACTAACATAAGAAAAAGTTCTCAAGCTTCCCTAGAATCTTTCCTAACATGAAAGATACCCATCTCAACAAAAAGGATGTATAAATAAGAAAAAATAAGGAAAGTAATGGAATTATGCATATCTAAATGCTAGCAAGTGTCATAATGATGATTGGGCACAATTATGCAAACTAATAACAAACTCATTTTTAAATCTAGAAAAACCATGTTAAGTAATTATTCAATTGATATTGTATACATCAAGAAATTCTACTAATCATTTAGTTTAAGTTTCAACACTTAGTTCAAGGAATCAAAGAATGTAGGTATGCTATAAATATTACTTAGAACCAATGCAATGTGATATTTCTAATAGGAATATTTAATTCTTATCCACAAACATCCATTCATTCTAAATATATTTACATACAAGAGTTGGTTCACAGAATCATTTCATTTAGGATTTTAGCATGTTTCATATTAATGTCAAATGGAAATCTAAAAAGAAAGAATTAATAATTATACATGTTCCCAACTATGGATTACCTTCTATATAAGTTATACTTCCATCACTCTTTCAATCTCATTGAACAATTACAACTAATATAGCCACTAGATTTTAAATCTTACATGACATAAGTAAATCCTAAGATATAAAAATAAAAAACATGATACTATGACTAGAGATAATTAGAAAACAAAATATCCAAATAATATACTCATAGTTGTTCTAGACCCATTCTAAGAAATTAACTTAGTTAATATTGATGTGCTTACCTTAGGTGTGTTCTTAAAGTCTAATGAATCATATGACATAGCTTGAAAAAATTGATAAATTTCTCAGATAATAGCTCTTGACTTCATTAGACACAAAAGGAAGGTCAACATTCTAGCTCAAATACATAAGAGTAGTCCTATATAGTCCCCATCTTGATATCTTGATTGAAAATCTAACCAAAATAGCTAATGCTAAACAAAAGAAAGAACCCAAAATAGAAAACATGGCATGCATAAAGCTGATCATTATAGTAGAAGAATAATAAAAAGATAGACCAACAACCAAAAAAATCCCCATTAAAAAAAATTATCCACATAACCAGTTTTAGGATTCAAAACACTAATGTAAAATAAAACCTACACATGATTTGTGAAGCTCTAGTGTAGAACATATCAGTTTCCTTAGATGTAACATCAACCAAGAAGAAATCAAAAGGTGAGTGTTTAAGGAGTCTTACACGAGCTAAAAGAAGATTCATGGCATATGAACCTAGTCCCAATTTCTCTCCCTAGCACCTCGGCCATGCCAAGGAATTATTTGAGAGTCTTCTACATAACTATAGCTTGGATATGCTAGCTCCAATCTCTGAAATATAAGCCATGTAAGAACTCCATACTCTCCTTCGACCACACATAAATTCATTTTGTTTTTTATATGTCCCTTGAAGCAATTTATAGATGCATGATTTCATTCATCTTTAATAACTCAAATGAAAAGCATGGTAAAAATTATTTTGGTTGTATATGTTCTATCTATGAAGATTATAGAACTCTTTTTTCATTTCCTAATTTTTTCCCTTCAATATCCCATTCCTATTATACACTCAAAATGAAGGAGCTAATTATATTCTTCTAGATTGTGCCCCTATGTGTCCCCCTCCTATAAAACATATAAAATAAAATAGTGCATGCCACCATCTAGTAAGGATGGTGCATGCAATTGATTCTAACATGTCCCACTAAAAACTATTTCATTCCAATGAATGCATGAACCAAGGTAAGAGGATAGTGGTTTTTTGTTTTAGTAAATTATTTTCAGCAATTGTAACTTCTAGTCTTCCAAATAATTTTCATACTGTTTAAATTTATTTGAACAATTTATCTACATTAAAAAAAAAAGAAAAAGGTTTGAGAAATATATGTGGAAATTTGTTTTTGATTTATTTTGTTTGTTAAAATTGGGTTGTGATAATAGGTAGGTGTTGTTCTACCATTTTAAACTTATCACAATTTGACAAGATCAATCATGAGCCAATTAGGATCTTGAATTGTAGGATTTGATAAATTTTGAGGATTGTTAGTGATTTCTTCTTCAAATCTAACTATTTCAATTTTTTTTATAGGTATTTAGGAATTTACAAAATAATTTTGTAGATAAACCACCTTGCAGACCTTGCTTTATGATTTTAAATCTTTGGAAAGGAGTGCTTCCATAGAGTCGATCGTGAATCTAAACATAAACCCTTTTCTTTAGAAGAGATATCAAAGGATTCCTATAGTGAATTATTGTTATTACTTGTGTTCGCATATATGGAGGATGATAATAAAGTGGGAATAGATCATAGGTGAATAAGGAAGACATAGATTTAAAATTTCAAGTATTATTTATTGATTGACAATATCTAGTGGAGGGATATAATATTTGATTATGGTCTCATATTTTACATTAGGAAACGTAGTCACATTGTTTTTTTTTTTTAAATGAAACTTTGTGTGTGTGTGTGTGTGTGTGTGTGTGTGTGTTAATAATAAAGAGTGGTTCAAAAAGAGAGCCTAGAGAAAAGAACAAGTTAAGAAAAACTTTTCTCATTACTTGATACAAAATAGGAATGAAGAAGAAAAAATATTTCATTCTGAGAGAAGTATTAAACACTTGTAGACTCAAATATAAATCCCAAAAACCCTTACATTAATGCCCCAATAGGAGGAAGCTAATAAAAAAGATCACAAAACTATGCCTAAAACCTAACCCATAGAATAATGAAAACATTAAAAAGAGTGCATGTTGATCATATTATGATTTCTTAAAAGCCCAAGGTTCATATGAAGATAAAAGTAAAATCATTCATTAACTAGTACACTAGTAAATGCCACAAAAATGAGCCCTAAAATCACTATTAGTGTTCTTCATCTATGATAACAAAAAGAGATCATGATGATAGAAAGAATGACATCCAAAGTAGATAAAACTCCACCACATTCATAAATTATATATTAAATCTCAAAAGAATGGGTGCAATCCATAAAACAATAAATATATATAACCAGAGAGAAATAAACCTAATTGTTTTGTGAAATCATTTGATGCTAGGATTTGCCAAAATAAGCATAATGAGGAGCCAGAATGAAGACCCGAGCTAGGAAGGTTCCAAAGATTTCTTTTTGTGCTAATATAAGCTAGATTAGAGAAAACAACAAGATTAGGTGGAGGAAATAAAGAATTAAAAATAACCCCATTAGTACCTATATTGGCTAGACAATGAGCTAGAAGATTGGCTTATCTATAATTATGCATAATGTAACATTTAGAGATTGAATCAAGAAGGATCAAGACTTGATGCATTATATATTAACTATACCACTTATACACATGGAATTTAATACATGAATTAATAATAATGGTCAAGTCCCTTTTCTACATGAAACCTAGATATATACAATGATTTTGCAAGTTCCAAACCAAAGAGGTAGGATACGGCATTAGCTATATATTAATTTGGTACCTAGAGGGAGATAACAAAATTTAGCTATGCAATAACTTAGAATTTAAAATATCTAATGACTATGCCATAGCTAGATTTACCTAGATTCCCCTTACAAACCACATCAAAATTGAGTTGATAATAACCCTTACTTGGGCCGATCCACTGAGTTTGTGAAAATTACATCTCTTCTTCTAATGTAATTCTTCTTAGTTAATCTCTAAAGTCTAAGGCCAAATTGATCTGATTCTCAATATTCAAGAAAACTCTAGGTTGATATGATTTTGAATCTACCTTGCTCTTCTTCTCCTAAGGAATGTGAACAAAGGCTTGACAACTAGAAAATTGAAGATTTGAGTAAGAAACTCTTCTTCCTTGTTGGAAATATTCAACATATGATAGGTTACTGAGAAGGGAGGGGTGAATCAGTAACATCAAAACTTTAAAACAATTCAACACTTTAACCATATATACTATTCACCATTCATTCATCTAATCTATTGCATATATGAGAGAAAAAACATTTATAACACATGTACACAGTGATTTGGTGACCCAGAAACCTTCCAAATAGAAAGTAAAATTGGGGTGGGGATGATACCCACAAAACTTT
The DNA here is from genome assembly GCA_028749045.1 of Cupressus sempervirens. Lineage (NCBI taxonomy): Eukaryota > Viridiplantae > Streptophyta > Pinopsida > Cupressales > Cupressaceae > Cupressus > Cupressus sempervirens. Next base: position 98,437,716 of record CM053789.1, on the reverse strand, counting down.
GTTACTGCAGTATGAAGTTGGCTTTTAAGGCTTACATTGACCACTTTTGGTGATCTACCCTGTAAGGAGCACAAAGGACTGCTAGGTCCACCTTGTTGGAGGATTGACAAACATACATTGAAGTATGCACTCTATTAGGAGACTTATACAAAGGATTGTTAAGTCTACCCTATTAAAGGATTTACAAAACTAATTCACCTATTAGGATGAAATAGTGGATCTACTTACAACTTGATTAGATCCTTAAAATATAGATCACCTCTTGTGACTGATGAATCTATACTGCTCCTTGTAGACCTTGCTGAATACTCTACTCTCTTGTTGATTCACTTTCATTCAAAGCTTTTCATATCTATTCCTTCACATACATCTCTCATTTGTAAATGATATATTACATTACATATATATTATTCCAATAACTACAATTGCAAGGTCGACCAAAACATAAGTGAACAAAATATTACTGAGTCAGCCAAATAGTAGAAAATTTGGGTTCTTCAAGCTGACTTGGTAACCTTTTGATACTCGGCATCCACTACATTACTTGGCATCATCATGCAATTGGTAGAAGTAGAGGCTCGGTCCATACTAACCAGACAAGATAGCTATGAACTTGGTAACCACTGGAGACTCGATAGATATAGTGTCATTTGGTAAAAATTGCATCATTCATTTACCTTGATTTCACTTGGTAAACATTATAATTCTGTTACTTGGTAAACACTGCACTTCCATCACTCGGTAAACACTATGAAGCTCGGTAAACATTATAAACTTGGTAGACACTGTTGGATTGCACATTCACTTAGTAGCTTCATGAATGCTCAGTAAATGATGAACTTAAAAGGTAACCACTGAATGCTCAGTTACACTGTAGATGCTCGGTGTAAACTGCGAAGCTTGATTAACACTAGAATGCTCAGTGTGAATTGTGAACCTTGGTTAACACTAGAATGCTCGGTGGCTATACTGATAGAGATAAGTGTTGTCACTAATGGCAATAATAACTTAATGCCAAAAATCTCCCCCTTTGGCATTAGTGACAAAACACTTATAAGCCAAAATATATGTACATAACTTGACTCAATGAATTTTGGTTTTTCAAAATTGATCTTTGTAGAACTACTACATATACATTTCTATATATCTTCTTGATGAATTATAATGTATATATAAAGATTCTTATGTACACATGCTAATTCTATTGAGTGCTAACTCCCCCTATTACTCATAATGATAACTCTCCTCACTTATTATGCTGAATCTCTCCTCCTTTTTGACAATAATGCCAAAGGACTACATATATAGTTTATATGACTACACGAAAGTGAGATAGAAATTTTTGATGTACCTTGAAGATGGTGGCAAACATATTATCCCAAGTTTGCTACAAGATTTGACAGGTGGAGAGAGCAATTTGAACTTCTGCTAATAATTGCATCAAGTGATCAACCATTGAGAAGTTTTGATCTTGGACTAATGTTTTGTAATGAGTAATATGTTTTTGCATTATGTCCATGATAGGAAGGATCATGTTTTGGATGTATATGAGTGTAGATCGGATCCTTGCTTCCTTTCTTAATAGTTTTGCCTATACATCTGCCAAATATCTAATTTTGGTGTGATGGGAGGTTGTGGAGGAGGAGTCCTCCTTTAGCTTGGAAGCACTTGATTACATATCAATGTCAATCTTATTTAACTTTCCTTTATTTCTTTGGCAAAAAGTGATGCTACATTATTAAAATAATTTTCAAAATTTCCCAAAAATGTTGACAATTCAACTTGCTTGATTGCCTTTTGAGCAATATGCTCTAGCACCTTATTATCATATTTCTTTTCAGCTTTCTCAATAATTTTCTCTTGTCCAGAAGAATCTTCATTAAATTTTTGTACAACATCTTCTAATTGAATCAAAATGTGTTGAGTAAAATCTACTTCAACATTCATAGCATCTATAATTATATTCTTGGCATTTTCAATCATTCTTTATTTCTTATCCCTTTCTGATCTTAACTATTTCTACATAGCTTTCATCTCTATGATTTGACTGGCTAACCTCATCTCTTCAATGGTAGCATTGTCATAGTCAATCTTTGGAATCACTATCTCTGTGTCTAAGTCAATGTCTTCTACAATTTCCTTTCTAGTGATCAGAAGTTTTAATGGATGCTTTTGTTTGACTTCTGTGATGACTAGTTTGACCTTAGGAATAGACACAATAGTGGAGATAGAAGGGCTAGCAATGAAAATTGGGATAGGAATTGAGGATTGGATGCCAATAGAAGTACTAACTAGATGAAAAACCAAAACACTTCCCAAAAATGGTATCACACTTGGTAGAGTACCCATAGTAGTATATGAATTGATTGGAGTTGAAGTGGATACAAATGATTCTGATGGAAACAAAACTATAGAACTTACTAGAATTGATGGAGACAAAATTGTAGGACTTACTGTTACACTTACTGATGATGAAAGAGTTAAGGAGGCTAACTTAGTGGTTGAAGAAGTGATAGAAAGCTCAGTAGATGAAGTGCTTGGCACATCTATTTTAGATACCTAGAGTTGGGAGGAGGTTGGTGAAGATTGAGCAATTGATGTGACTATTGTGCTCACAATCTCACTTGCAGAAGCTATCTCCAAAGTAGATGTAACTATCTTTGGTGGAGAGTGAGGAAGGGATACAATAACTTATGCTGCAATTTTTACTGGATCTTCTTCATCTATTTCTTCCTCATGTGCTTCTTCATCCTTGTCTTCTTCCTCTTTTTCTTCCATTAGTGCATGTAGCTCTCCTGGAGTAATTGTGATGGATGGAGTGCTATCAAAACCATCACTGTCACTACTATCATCATCCTTGATTTCAACAGGGTCATCACTAGGCTTGTGCAGATGATAGATGTTCTTCCACATGTTTTTTGCATCACATATAAGAAGCTCAATGTCCTTAGTTAAAATCAAATATGTGTGAAATCTAATCATCATTTTACCTTCATGGTTCTTCATTGGTACCTTTATGTCTGTTTAGTAAGACTCAACAGAAGATTCTTTAAGGATTGCTCATATATATCTTTGGCCATTTGGGTGGCTGACCCCCACCTAGATTGCAATCTCTCCAATAGTTCTTTGGATATTTGAGGGGAAAGCCATTCTAGGGAGTATTTCTATTTTCCCATCTTATTGAGTACCAGTTCCTTAATTTGCATTTTCTCTACATCTGTCCTTGTTTCAAATTTCAATGCCTTGAAATTTGTGATGCCAACTCCTTCTTCCAATTATTTCAATCTTTCTTTGAAGGTCAGTTGGGGCTTGTTGAATACTACTTCACCTTTTTTCTTACCTTTTTCTCACCTAGTGAAAATAGTTGTGGAGGCTTTGGGTGGCTTGGTAATGATTACCTTGCCTTTCTTTCTAACTAGCTCTACCTCCTTCTTTGTTTCCTCCTCTCTATCTTCTGGTTCCCACTCCTCTTCTTCATCTTCACCTTTTCCTTTAGTAAGCATAAGAGGGCCAGTTTCAATTTTCAACTTGGCTATCTTCCTCTTTTCTTTGCTTATAGCCTAGGGTAGCTTGATTTCAAGCTCAATTGTGGTCTTGGCTTCATCAAAGGTGCCAAAGGTAGGAAGCTTAGGATCTATAGGCTCATTTACCAGTGCTTCAATAATGTCCCTGGTTTTATCAATATTAACTTCATAGGGAAGAGGTTTTACCCATGCAACTCGAGGTCTGACTGCTTGAATGTACACTTTATCACAATCAACCATGAAGCATACATCATCTTTGTAATCTTCAACAAGTTTTGGTGGAATTTGAAACCTATTATTCATCCTTTCCTTGAAATCTTCAAAATAATTATCCATGATGCTATCAAAGTTTTCACCCATTTCTACTACAAACTCATTTATCTGATATATAATAGGAATGTCTTTTCTCCACACTACAATTCCTTTTGATGGAAAAAAAAATTGAACATAGAAAAATAAAAAAGTCAATAAGGAACCAAATTTGTAGGGATTATTCTTTGAAGTCCTTATGCTGTCCATGTTCTTGTTCAATTGTTTCAACAATAATTCTGATAGGTCAAATTCAAAGTTCTTTTACACAATTTTGAAAGCCAAATCCACAACCTCACAGGGCACACTGTTCAGATGACTGGAGCTATAAATTTTGTGGGCAATGATGTGAATGTAAAACCTTAATTCAATGTCAGAAATAGTGCTAACCTTTAAACCTCTCCCGTCACACTCAGCTAGGGTTTTCTTCTACAACTCCTCTTGACCTAGGGTTTTGGTTGTTTTTTCTTTGCTGAGTATGGGGAGACCAATAATCTTATGAATCATCTTCTTGGTGATTAACACTGGCTGCTCTAACCATAGTTGCCCATTGTGAACATGACCAAGTATGTACCTAATCCACTTAGTTTGAAAACTTCTTGGCACATGTGAGATGTGGATTAACCCTTTGGTCTCTAGATGCTTATGCTTAGGTTTCAAAGAACCATCAACACTCATTTCTCCTAGGGCATTATCCATCTCTAGGTTTTCAATCTCTTCAATCAAACATTTGAAATGAGTACAAATGTCATTTATGAGAAGTACCTTTGGTGGAGTTGGTGATTGAACTCCATTGGGGTCAAGTGATTCTGCAATTGTTGGAACTAGTTTGAAATTTGGCACCTTCCACTCCACACCTTTAACTAGCATTTTTGAATCTCTTTTTGCCTTGGTTTTGCTACTACTCCTAGATGCCATTGCTACTTGGTAGGTGTAAGAAAATTCTGAACAAATTCTCCACTTAAAAAATTGCTTGAAATTGCTTTGGAATTTTCTTTGGAATCATTGGAAATTTCTTAGCTCTGTAATTGTGGTAAAAAAATGAAATCAAATTCTACCCTTTTTATGGAAATTTTTCCATAAATGCTTGGTAAAAAGATAGCTAAGATGACACAATGCTTGACAAGCTATCATTCACTTGCTTAGTAGAAGCTTGCAACTCGATGATTGAATAAAACTTTTGTTGTTCCCGACCTAGCTCGACAAGGTCTTTAACTGACTTTCCTCGGTAGATGCAACTTGACAAAAGATATGCTTTCTTTGATCCTTGTGTATCTGGAATACTGCTTTGATCATTTTTCTTTCTTTTATTTTGGATTTTCTTGAGATATCACTAGAAGATGTAGTTCCATATTCTCCTTTATGAATCTAACTTGAAATAGTGGAGTCGCCCACTTCTTGAGTGACATTGCCATCATTTGAACTATCTTGCTTAGTAGATTTTGGAATTCACTGTTGCCTCATCTGCTTTCGAATGTTATCAGCTTTAGTTTTCTTTTCATCTTTGACTCTTCCTATATTCATCTAGTTCTTAACTATACTACTGAGTTCAATGCATGTATAACATCTTATAGTAGTGTCCTTCTTCCTTAGGTGATGTCTTGCACAGTTTATACCAATATGTCCATATTCTACACAATAATGACATTTGCACCAGGTATTGTAGTCCCATCCAAATATTGCTTTAAAAAGTTTTTCACCTAAATTGAATGATTTGGATCTGCATTGGAATGCCTTGTGACCATGCTTCTTGCATTTTTGACAATTGCCTTCAAATTTTGGTTTCTCCTTGCATCCATTAGCTTTCTGACCATGCTGACTGCAATTCTAGCATTTACCATTGAATTTAACTTTTCCATTACTCCAACATTTGTTTGATGTATGACCTAACTTACCATGGTGATTACAAGTAGGTATTTGATTCCTTTGGGCACCTTGTTTGGAGGTTTCACCTTCTTCCTTATAACCAAGTCTAGCTTTACCTTCTTTTCTATGAAGATTCTACTCACTTTGTTGATTTAATTGAGTCATGTTTGCTTGAGATTTCATCATTCTCTCATTGATTTGTTTTTCAACATTTAGGTCATTTTCCAAACTTTCATTTATTTGTCTTTCAGATCTTAAGTCACTTTGTAAGATTTCATTGATTTGTCTTTCAGTGATTAAATCATTCCTCCAGCTTTCATTCTCAAATCTCAGATTCATAATTTCTTCATTTGCATTAGATAGTTGATCTACAAGATCTTCATGCTGAAGGGATTGATTATTTCTTGCCTCTAAGTCTTCATTTTCCTTGTTTCTCTATTCCAAAACTTCACATAGCCTGATTAATTGTATTTCTTGTTCTCTTTTAATCTTTCTTACCTCTTCTTGCAGAGAGCCATTCTTTGTTAGGAGTTTCTTGATAGCCTCATTTGCTTCATTTAAGCTACTTGATGGTAAAAGGTCTTCAATCTTCTCTTCAACATACTAATGATCATTTATTTGTCTTGCAAGTTCCTTCCTTTTCTTCAAGGATTGAGAAAGATGCTTCTTAGCTTCTTTGAGTTGAGCCATGGCCATTTCCAGATCTAGCTTTTCATTTTCAATAGCTTTATCAAGTCTGAATATCTCCATTGTCCTTGATCTTTTCTCAAGCTATCAAGCTTTGTCCTGAGAACCAAACTAGTCTGATACCAATTGTTGGAAATATTCAAGATATGATAGGTTACTGAGAGGGGAGGGGTGAATCAGTAATGTCAAAACTTTAAAACAATTTAGCACTTTAACCATATATACTATTCACCATTCATTCATCTAATCTACTGCATATATGAGAGAACAAACATTTATAACCCATGTACACAATGATTTGGTGACCCAAAAACCTTCCAAATAGAAAGTAAAACTAGGGTGGGGATGATACCCTCAAAACTTCATTACTATAGTATGAAGTCGGCCTATTAAGGCTTACATTGACCACTTCTGGTGATCTTCCCTATTAGGAGGACTACTAGGTCCACCTTGTTGGAGGATTTACAAATATACATTGAAGTATGCACTCGGTTAGGAGATTTATACAAAAGACTGTTAAGTCTACCCTGTTAAAGGATTTACAAAACTAATTCACCTGTTAGGATGAAATAGTGGATCTACTTACAACTTGATTAGATAATTAAAATATAGATCACCTCTTGTGACTGATGAATCTTTACTACTCCTTGTAGACCTTGTTGAATACTCTGCTCTGCTACTGATTCACTTTCATTCAAAGCTTTTCATATCCATTCCTTCACATACATCTCTCATTTGTAAATGATATATTACATTACATATATACCATTCCAATAATTGCAATTGCAAGGTCGGCCAAAACATAAGTGAACAAAATATTACTGAGTTGGCCAAACAGTAGAAAACTCGAGTTCTTCAAGCTGACTTGGTGACCTTCTAATACTCAGGATCCACTGTATTACTTGGCATCATCATGCACTTGGTAGAAGTAGAGGCTTGGTCCATACTAACCACACAATGTAGTTTGGAACTTGGTAACCATTGGAGACTTGGTAGATATAGTGTCATTCAAAAAAAATTGGATCCTTCATTTACCTTGATTTCACTTGGCAAACACTATACTTTCGTTACTTGGTAAACACTACACTTCCATCACCTGGTAAACACTGTGAAGCTCGGTGAACACTGTAAACTTAGTAGACACTGCTAGATTGCACATTCACTTGGTAGCTTCATGAATGCTCAATAAGTGATGAACCTACAAGGTAATCATTGAATGCTCGATATACATTGTAGATGCTCGATGTGAACTACGAAGCTTGGTTAACACTAGAATGCTCGATGTGAACTATGAAGCTCGGTTAACACTAGAATGCTCGATGGCTATACTAATGTAGATAAGTGTTGTCACTAATGGAAATAATAACTTAATGCCAACACTTCCTATCCATTCATCTTCTATTATTATTAAATCCAATCATGATATAGGATTCCAATTGATTAGATATACTAATGGATTACATGCTTCAACCCAAAATTCTTTCTTGAAGCTACCATTAGAAAGAATAGACTGATATTTCTCAAGAATAGATTTATTGAACCTTTCTATTGTCTCATTTTCTTGAGGGGTGAAGCGAATGACTTTCACCTTTTTAGAACCAATATGTGAAAACATGTTATGGAGCTCCAATGAACAAAACTTGCCTTAATTATCTTTTTTCAAGCATTTAGTTTGGTAAGCACATTGGTTTTCAAAAAGATCTTTGAAAACTTTGAATTAAAAAAAAAAAAAAAACTTCATATTTTTTAGCCACCATATAAATCAAATATTTTGTAGTACAATATTTAAGGAGAGTAACAAAATAACTTGCACCTCCTAAAGTAGTTACCTTGGCAAGACTAAAGATATCCAAGTGCACTAGTTCTAATGGTCTAGTCTTTATATTACATCCATTCTTCAAGAAAATTACTAGTGTTCACTTTCCATAGAGACAATGTTAAAAAAGTCCAAGTTTTCTTATTGAAAACCTGGTAGTTGATCCATTTTGAGAATAACCTCAAGTTCTTTGTTACTCATGTTACCTAGACTTTGATGGCAAAGTGCCACATTGCTTCCCATAATAGTCATAGTAGTACCTACTATTGGAATGTTTAGAATAACTAAGAGGAGAAGAGGGGATGAAACAGTTATCCAAGGTCTGAATTTACAAATACAACTTTTTAGTACTTCAACTTATACTTATGCATGCATTGAGTATTCATTATCTTAAACCTTTGCATGTTGCATTCCTAGGTCAAAATAACTTTGCAAAAATGTAAACATGCAATACCACGAAATCAATCACATATTTTGACATAAGGATCTTATGTGGAAGCCCTGTTTGGGAAAAAAAATTAGTAACATACTACCAATTTTCACTTTTCTAAATTGAGCTCTATGAGGAGCCAAACCTATTAAAGGTTACAATGTACACTGCTAGATGTGACTTGGTCAAAGGATTTCAATCACCCTGTTAGGATTGAGCCTTGCTAGATGACTTTAGAACACTCCATTAGAATGTCACCTTGTTAAAGGATTTACTCACGACCGTTAGATCAACCTTAGTCTAAAGGATTTATCAAGTGTAACATAGTTGTTAGAGAGTAACATCAAGACTTTATCTCATAATAAAACAAATCATTTGCAAATTAAAAATATCACATTTAGTCCTACATTCTTCTTGTAATTCATCCCTTTTGTCTCTAATATCTTGTTCACCCTTGAAGCCTTCATCTTCTTAATCCTTCTTTCTTAGTATCCCAACTACAAACTCTTTCATTTGGCCACCCAATGAAGAAACACCCTAAACTTCTTGTGTTTTAAAGTTCTTGTACATGAAAAGTTGCTTTGATACTTTTATGTCTTTATATAGAGAATATAGATCTTTTTCCACTTGACCAAAATCATCCATTTTAGGGTTAGGTCATATTCATTGATTCTTCCCATCTTTCTATTTTATTTCCTTCTAGAAACTTCCCTTACAATCCTCATTAAATTTATCTCAAAATTTTTTATCTTGTATTCTATGCCACCAATCATAGTTAACTTCCATACACTTCAAAATTCAACATATCAACTTTTTCAACTTAGATTCATCAAATCTTTGATATAACTCATTTTACTCTCACTTAGCAATAACTAGTTATTTTCTTGGAAAATATTGTCTTCTAATGGTAGACCAACATTGGGTTGCTTAACATACACTAAGTTTTTCTTGATCACTATTTCCATCTTCTGATGCTCGACACATACTAATATTTCTTTACTTGGCACCCGCTAACTTTCTCATTAGCATTCCCTACCTTTTTTCTTCTCTTGCATTGACTTGCTTAGCTTCCACTATTTTCTTGGTCAAGCTTCCTAGAGACATTTATTTACTTAGCCTTTTTTAGAATTTTCTCAATTATCCTTTCATTATAGCCTTCTGTAGATAAACAATACACTATATCATCAATATCTTGCTTGGTCTTGGTGCTTCTTTTATACACCATATAACTCAATATTTCTCTAAGTTCTCTTGTTATTCTTTCTCTTCAAATCCTCTTCATCAATTAATCAAATGAAAAAATTCACACCAAAGTAAGAAATTGTCTCACCAAAAATAAGCAAGTTTAATATTAGTGACAAAATAATGGTTGTTCCATGATAGGTTTCATCATTCTTCTTCATCTCAACAATCTCCCTCTTTGGTATTGATGACAAGAAAATACCAAAATGAAACTTAATATGTTGTATTCAAATATCTCCCTCTATAAATATGTATGCCTTCCTCTATATGCTTTGATCTCTTCTATAGTTTTATCCCTCATCTAGTGTTGTCCATCTTTGACAATCTTTCTCATTCCTTTTTTGATCTCTTTGACCTTTCCCTGATTTCTCCAATATCTCCCTTAGTATGATATCTCCCTCTTTAATAAAAATTACAAAGGCTTTTTATGTATACATGCAAATATAATTGATTTAGGTTTGATGGGACTCAAAATTGAAGCCCTAATTTTGAGCACCATTCTACATTTTGAGCCCAATTGAGCCCCTGTATGCAGTTTTTATGCATGTATACCTAAATGTCATTTTGAGGCCTATGAAGTATTTTATTTTTCTAAAAAATTTCATGAAATATTCTTATTCATTCTTAATGATAAATTTCCATTCTAAATTATTCCATGAAGTTTCATTTTGAGCATTGCTCAAATTTGCATCTTTGCCTAAGTGTCAAATAGTGACATGAAGCCTAGTTTGTAATTGAATATCATCCACTTGGTAAAGTTTGATGACTCACCACTTTGGGAGTGTTTTGACTAGATTTTTAATCCCTCAAAGTTAGTTATTTACTATTGTCATGTTGATGCTTATTTCTCATAATTCTAGGGAGCCCTGTTTGACTAGTTATAACTTTGAGCCAGTTCATTGGTTTGAGAAAAATACTTTTGCATTGTATTCTAAGAATAATAAATGTGTTATGTACAAAGTTTGAGCCAGTGATGAATTGGTTTGAATAGCTCTCAAAAGTGATTGCAAATGTACTTTATAAAGTTTTAGTGGTGTCTAAAAGTGCAGATTGATCAGTAGCCTTATTTAGGATGTCATTACTAAGAATCCATGATAGATGAGACCAAATAGATTGTGCTGCTATTATCTACATAAAAAAATCTTCAAATGTACAACTTTTCAAGTCTTTATGAATCCATCTACACACTTTTATAGGTCCATTCCATTTGTGAAAATCAATGTTCTAATAGTTTTCTTCGTTCTACAATTCTAAGAACCCAACTTTGAATTGTCACCAAATTTTCCCAGTTATTTGTCATTGTTGGTTAACAATTTTTTCTCCCTTTTGATTTATACCTTGACTCTTTATTTGCCCAATATTGTGGAAAAAAAAAGGATGCCACCAAAAATTGGCTCAATTTACAAGTAATATCACTTCCCTCTAAATTATCACACACAACTCCCTAAAGACTTGCAATAATGTGCAATGGATGTGTCTTTCTTATATTAGAATTTTATGGTAGAGAATTTTTTTAGGAAAAATGGATTAGGAAAACCTATCACAACCTATCCACATTTATTCTTTAATTCCAAATGAAACTATTTTTAACATGGCATGGAATAAAAGAAGTAGAACTGCATGTGAAAAAGTAAATGGAATTACCTATACTATAAATACCATGGTGAAATGGAATCCATGGGGTGATCATAGAATCACATGTAATTTTTCTTTAAGTCTTAATGCAGAGCTAATCTATGAATTGAATGGGCAATAAAACATTAGGAGAAAATAAGGTAAGTTGAATTTTAAAGTCAATTCACCATCAAGTTTGTCAACCTTTGCATTATTAGAAGAAATTACATTTATAGTCTTGGCTTTTAAACCCATTCATCACTTGGAAATTCAATAATAATATAATGGAATAAAAATATGACTAAAACATGATAGGATCTAACCTTCAACATGATATTCACCCATGACCTCTTTGCCAATGGTGAATTTGATCCCATTGCACCCTTGAGAACACCTAGCAACTATTTATCTTCATGTAGTTTTAGAAAACCCTATAAAAGTCTATATTTCCTTCACATTTTGTTGTTGTCACCCAATTCATTCAATTTATATCTTAACAGTCACATTAAGTTTGAATATTTTTTGTCGATCTTCTATCAATGATCGTGATTCAACATCATACTCATATGATCACCAAACTCTTTATCACCTAAACCTATAGTGATGTATGATTTCTTATCACCATTCATTGTAACAAAATATTATTTCATTGATCTCTAATGATTCATTTGACCATAACATACAATGAAAAATTTCATATCTAGCTTTCTTTTCCCATCACCATAACTATTATCCACAACCTCATAGGTCATCGCCATAGCTAAATCTATGACTTCCTAGTTGCAAATGATCATCATAAGTTATAGCAAAAACCTTCATTTATCACTTGTTGCCATATCAAAAATGAGCCTTCTCCACATAATGATTAACCCAATCACAATATTATATAATGATATCATATGAACCCATGACATCTGTTGGAAATGAGAATGGAGTAACTGAGAGGGGAGGGGTGAATCAGTTACTACAAAAACTTTTCCCACAAGTCCCTTAAGATGTCAAAGGAAATACTCATTGCTGATACTCATATAATCAAACTGAAAACACAAGAAACAAGAGACAAGAGACACCAGATTTAACGTGGAAACCCAATATGGGAAAAACCACCAATGTAACTAGTTACTATTTTTCACTCTTCTGAAGTGAGCCCTATTAGGAGCCAACCTTGTTAAAGGTTACAAAACACACTGTTAGGTGCGACCTTGTTAGAGGATTTAATCACCCTACTAGGAGTGGCCTTGCTAGAGGTCTTTAGATCAATTCAACTGAATTGCCACCTTGTTAGAGGATTTTACAAAAGGCTGTTAAACCCACTCTGTTAAGAGATTTGAAAACACTGTTACAATCTTTAGAAAGTAACAATGAGTGATCTGAAATAAATACAACTTATCTTTTGCTGATACAGATCTCTGTTCTGTTCCTCTCTGATCAAATGCAACTCTGCATCTCTGATCCTTCAAAAACTTGCTCTGACCTTCCTTATAATTCGCATATTAGATACTCAATCATATCTGCTCGCTTTTTCACTTTCATACTTCCATACTTGAATTCACAACTTGATCCTTCATATATACCTTTCAGATTATCAAGTCGGCTCAAATACAAGTTACAATTATAAATAATTGTGCTATAAGTCGGCTTCATACATTACATAAAGTAATTAATTTTAATTACTTAACCTTCGAGAAATCCTTCGCTGACTGACTCAACTCGGTAAATACTGCACAGAAAATAATTCCTGTGTTAATCGACTGAGCTCGGTTAATACAGAGAATTTTGTGAAATCCTTCAGTCGCCGAGTGAACTCGGTAAACACCGATTTCTCCGACTTTCCTTTGATGACCGAGTGAGCTCGGTTAACACTGTCTACTTCTTTTCTTCGATGACCGAGTGATCTCGGTTAACACTGTCTGCTTCTTTTCTTCGATGACCGAGTCAACTCGGTAAATACTGACAACCTATCTCCTTTGTTTATCGAGTGAGTTCGGAAAACACTATCTTTCGGCAACAAATCCTTTGATTACCGAGTGAGCTCGGTAAACACTGAACTTCCTTTATTTACCTTGCAAGCTCGGTAAACTCTGTCAACAACTGTACTTACCTTCTGAGCTCGGTAGACTCTGTCTGATGACTGATATGACATTTTTGTAACATCAAAGACAATCATGCAATTATCAATTGTATCCAACAATCTCCCTCTTTGGCATTGATGGCAACACAACATGTCATAGCAGAATGAAATTTGAAAACAAGTCCTTATCAGCACAATGTGTCATCACAACAATTCTCCCTCTAAGATGATAGACTCTCCCTCTTTCAGTAATCTCCCTCTGTGAAGGAATTACATAAGAACTTTCTTTTTCACACAAATTTCAGAAAGATATGACAGTAAAAATAAATAAATCTCTCCCTCTTTGACAACAAATGCCAAAGACAATAGGACTTAAATGAATTGTAATATACCTTTAGTACTGATTCATATGCAACGCTTCCAAATTTGACTGCATCAATAGATAGATTTTCATTTTGGTATGCGTTGATGCATCACTAAAACTTGTTTTTAGTGAATTTCGGATAGGGGTGTAACCCCTAACTTACCTCTGAGATACAAGAATGCATCCTTAGGTAGTGGCTTTGTGAATATGTCAGCAATTTGTTCCTTTGAATTGACATATTCCAATCTGATTTCCTTGTCTTGTACCAATTCTCTGACAAAATGATATTTGATTGCAATATGCTTGGTCTTAGAATGCATCACTGGATTCTTTGATATATTGATTGTACTAGTATTGTCACAGAACATAACAACTAGTTCTTTGATTTCCATCCTCATTCCTTGCAATAACTGCTTAAACCAAACAATATTTGAACAATTTACTGCTGCAGCAACATACTCTGCCTCTGCTATAGATTGGGATATACAATTCTGCTTTTTGCTTGTCTAAGAAACCAATCTTTTTCCAAGAAAGAATGCTCCTCCACTTGTGCTTTTCCTGTCATCAAGGTTTCCTGCCCAATCAGCATCAGTAAATACTTTCAAATCCAAATTACCTCCAAATTTATACCATAGCCCATAATCTTCAGTTCCTTTCAAATATCTCATTATTCTTTTGATTGCCATTATGTGAGTTTCTCTTGGTTTTGCTGAAAATCTTGCTACAATACTGACTGCAAGGGCAATATCTGGCCTAGTATGTACTACATACTGCAACTTTCCAATCATAGATCTATACAGTGTTTGATCCACTTCTTTGGATTCATCTTCCTTGGTGAGTTTCAATCCAGTACACATAGGGGTTCCAACTGGTTTACAATCCTCCATACCAAAATTTTTTAATATCTCCTTGATTTATTTAGACTGTGTGATGAAGATGCCATTCTTATTTTGTTGGATTTGAAGACCTACAAAGAATTTAATCTCACCAAACATAGACATCTCAAACTCCTTGTTCATTTGTTCTGAAAATTCTTTGCATAGATCATCATTGCCTGTGAAAATAGTGTCATCTACAAATATTTCTGCCAAAAAAATCTTATTATCTGGACCTTCTTTTATATACAAGCTACTGTTATCATTAGTCCTTTGAAAACCAATCTGAATAAGATAGTTATGCAATCTTTCATACCATGCTCTAGGAGCTTGTTTTAGACCATACAGCGCCTTGTGCAATTTGTAGACCATGTTCTTCTTATCTGGATCAATAAAACCTTCAGGTTGTTCAATGTAAACTTTTTCATCCAGTATTCCATTGAGAAATGCTGACTTGACATCCATCTGATAAACTTTGAATCCTTTGTGAGCAGCATATGCAAGTAAGGTTCTTACACCTTCCAATCTTGCAACAGGAGCAAAGGTTTCTCCATAGTCTATACCTTCTTCTTGAGCATATCCTTTGCATACTAGTCTAGCTTTGTTTCTTGATACCTTGCCATCTTCATTTAGTTTATTTTTGAATACCCATTTTGTTCCAATCACATTCTTATCTTTGGGTCTAGATACAAGAGTCCATGTTTTGTTTTTCTCTATCTATTCTATTTCTTCATTCATAGCCTCAATCCAACTATCATTTTCCAATGCATCTTTGATATTTCTAGGTTCAAAATCAGCAAGTAAACAAGTGCCTTTTAACTTACTTCTTGTCAGAGTTCCTTCAGATTTGTCTCCAATGATCTGATCTGGTGCATGATGCCTTCTAACATATTTAGCTAACACAGGTTCTTTACTTCTTGAATGAGTTTCATTGTTGTCCCTTTGTACTTCAGATTCTTGCTGTTCTGGCTCGGTAGATTCAGACTCGGTAGATACTTGTTTGGTAGAGTCTAAAAGTGACTCGGATTCTTTTAGCTCGGTAAAAACTTCCTGTGTCTCGGTTTGAACTTCCTACAACTCGGTCATTGATGACTCGGGAGTTGAGGATTCCTGATTAACTGGAGTACTTGGTATAGTATCAGGTTCAATGTAAATAAATCTTCTGTAGTCTTCAGGAACCTTCTTGCTTTCTTCTTCTGATTTCTCTGCAAACTCATCAACTTTTACATGTGCACTTTCTATGACCTTGTGAGTAGATAGATTTAAACATCTATATGCTTTTCTTTTACAAGAGTAACCTAGAAATATTCCTTCATCTCCTTTTACATCAAATTTACCTTTTTTAGATTCTTTCAGAATATAACATTTGCTTCCAAATACTTTCAGATAACTTACATTGGGTTTGTAGCCATACCATAATTCATAGGGAGTTTTGAATGAGTCCTTTTTCAGTTGTACTCGGTTCAAGGTATGAACTGCAGTGCTGATAGCTTCCTTCCAGTATTTGATAGCAATGTTCTTTTCAATCATTAGGGTCCTTGCACAATCCATAATGGATCTATTTCTTCTTTCAGCTATCCCATTTTGTTCTGGAGTTCCTGGTGCTGAAACTTGTCTTTTAATTCCTCTTTCAATGCAGAAGTTATTGAACTCATGTGAAATGAATTCACCACCTCTGTCTGACCTTAAGCATTTCAATATTTTCCCTGTTTCTTTTTCTACTCTTGCCAAGTACCATTTAAATTTCTCAAAAGCTTCTGATTTATTCCTTAGATACATAACAGTCATCATTCTTGAGTAATCATCAACAAAAAGAATGAACAACTTTTCTCCAGTATAACTTTCAATTCCAATGGGTCCACATAAATCAGTATGCACAATTTCTAATATATCTTCAGACTGATGGCTTTTACTTTTAAAACTAGTCTTTCCCATTTTTCCAATCTGACAATTCTTGCATAAACCGACCTCAGGTTTCTTTATATTAGGAATGCCTCTTACCTTTTTGAATTTTCTTATCTTCACCAGATTATCAAAATTGGCATGACACAACCTCTTATGCCATAACCAACTTTCTTCAATTTGAACAATAAAACATGAGCATTCACCAAGTTCTAGGTAGAACAAGTTACCTTTAGTTTGTGTGCCGGATCCTATCAGCTTTCCTTGCTCATTCAACAGTCTTGCCTTTCCATGCATGAATTCCACCTTAAATCCAGTATTGAGTAACTGTGCCACACTTAGCAAGTTATGTTTAAGACCTTCAACCCAATAGGCATTGTTGCATATAAGTTCTTTGGTTAGAGAGATTCTTCCTCTTCCTTTTATGAAACAAGGTTCATTATTACCAAACCTTACACTGCCACCGTCATAATCTTCAAACTGATCAAACTTAGTTTTATCACCAGTCATATGATACCACTGTCTATAATCCATGTATCATTCATACTTATATGAGAGATAAGAGCCATTTTATCTTCCTCATCACTATCAGAATCATCTTTCACAGCAATATAAACAATTTCATCTTCACTATTATCAGAATCCTTAGAATTTTCAGCCATGAAACATGATTTCTTACCTTTGTTCTTGAATGATTTGTAATCTTTCTTTCTATTCCATTTATGACCCTTCTTTTCATCTTTGTTCTGCTTGTTTGGGCACCTAGCTGCAATATGACCAATTTCTTCACATGAAAAACAGATTAGAGGAACTTTACCTTTATATTTTCCTCTGCCTCTGGAGTATTTCTTTGCCAGTAGAGCTTCAATTACTTCAAGATCACTGTCTGAACTTTGGTCTGATTCATCATCACTTTCTGACTCTGATTTCTTTTTGCCTTTATCTTTGAATGAAAGTTTGGCCTCAAATGCTGATTTAGTGTTTTTGGAAGCTAGAACATAGTTGTCAAAATTGTCTAGTTCAAATGCGGTTAGTCTTCCAACTATAGCCTCCAAATTGATATTATGATTTGCTTCACACCTTCTTTCTTGAATTGCAGAAACTCTGATTGCATAGATGGGAAGCAAGGTTCTGAGAACTTTTCTTATAACCGTCTCTTCTTTGATATCACCTCCAGATGCCCTGATTGCACTGACACATGTTTTGATTCTATCAACATATTTTGCAATGTTTTCATCCTCTCTCATTCTCATTTGGTCAAATTGTCCTCTTAGACTTTCTGCTTTTGCTCTTTTCACATTGTCATCTCCTCCATAGATTTCTTTCAGCTTGTTCCACATGTCAAAAGCGGTTTGGCAATCCTTGATATCATCAAATTCTTCATAGCTTAGTGCAGATGCAATGTCTATCATCATATTGTTATGAGTCTTCTTTTCAGCAATATCATTGACAGATAATGTGCCAGAAGGTTCTTTGTATTTTTCATCAAGATATTTCAGTCCTGTATCACCAATAGTAGCCAAATGAAGTTTCATCAATCCTTGCCATGCAGAGAAGTTATTTTTGTTGAGTCTTGGAATTTTTCTTTTGTAAGACATCTTGATCTTTGGCTTAGATCCTTGAAATCTTTTCCTGCAATCACCAATAAGCTCTGATACCAATTGTTGGAAATGAGAATGGAGTAACTGAGAGGGGAGGGGTGAATCAGTTACTACAAAAACTTTTCCCACAAGTCCCTTAAGATGTCAAAGGAAATACTCATTGTTGATACTCATATAATCAAACTGAAAACACAAGAAACAAGAGACAAGAGACACCAGATTTAACGTGGAAACCCAATATGGGAAAAACCACCAATGTAACTAGTTACTATTTTTCACTCTTCTGAAGTGAGCCCTGTTAGGAGCCAACCTTGTTAAAGGTTACAAAACACACTGTTAGGTGCGACCTTGTTAGAGGATTTAATCACCCTGCTAGGAGTGGCCTTGCTAGAGGTCTTTAGATCAATTCAACTGAATTGCCACCTTGTTAGAGGATTTTACAAAAGGCTGTTAAACCCACTCTGTTAAGAGATTTGAAAACACTGTTACAATTGTTAGAAAGTAACAATGAGTGATCTGAAATAAATACAACTTATCTTTTGCTGATACAGATCTCTGTTCTGTTCCTCTCTGATCAAATGCAACTCTGCATCTCTGATCCTTCAAAAACTTGCTCTGACCTTCCTTATAATTTGCATATTAGATATTCAATCATATCTGCTCGCTTTTTCACTTTCATACTTCCATACTTGAATTCGCAACTTGATCCTTCATATATACCTTTCAGATTATCAAGTCGGCTCAAATACAAGTTACAATTATAAATAATTGTGCTATAAGTCGGCTTCATACATTACATAAAGTAATTAATTTTAATTACTTAACCTTCGAGAAATCCTTCGCTGACCGACTCAACTCGGTAAATACTGCACAGAAAATAATTCCTTTGTTAACCGACTGAGCTCAGTTAATACAGAGAATTTCGTGAAATCCTTCAGTCACCGAGTGAACTCGATAAACACCGATTTCTCCGACTTTCCTTTGATGACCGAGTGAGCTCGGTTAACACTGTCTGCTTCTTTTCTTCGATGACCGAGTGATCTCGGTTAACACTGCCTGCTTCTTTTCTTCAATGACCGAGTCAACTCGGTAAATACTGACAACCTATCTCCTTTGTTTACCGAGTGAGTTCGGAAAACACTGTCTTTCAGCAACAAATCCTTTGATTACCGAGTGAGCTCGGTAAACACTGAACTTCCTTTGTTTACCTTGCAAGCTCGGTAAACTCTGTCAATAGCTGTACTTACCTTCTGAGCTCGGTAGACTCTGTCTAATGACTGATATGACATTTGTGTAACATCAAAGACAATCATGCAATTATCAATTGTATCCAACAACATGACATCACGATCATTGGTCATCACCACAATGTTTTACTACTTAATCTGGCCTCCAATAGGATCATCAGTATGACCTATGTTGATAACTTCATCATCCATCAGTATAAATAAGTTTTTCTCATTTAACTATCAATGATCACTAAAGGTTGTGGCAATTGACATTTCTCATCATTGTAACAAAGTTTTGTCTCCTGCACTTAGAAATAAGCCTGATCGCTATGACCTATGGTCATAACTTCATCGATCATCATTGTAACAAAGTTTAATCTTCTATACTTAGTGATGATCACTATAAATTATGGTGATCAAAGTTTCTTTATACAAGAAAATTTAATATGACAATAGTTTGTGTATGTGGTGTTCATTCATTCATTGTTGACATTTCAACTACTTCATAGTGTGCATCTTCATGTAGAGCATCATCTGTCAATTTGCATCCCATCTAACAACCTAGACTTACTCTTCAAGGGAAGTTGACTTTGAACTAGTAATGTGGACCTCCAAATGTAATTGACATCATTGATTTGATTTCAACCTTCATTTTTGCCTCATTTGACTAGGGTGTTCATCCTTACTATATATTTGAGCTCTTCCTTTACATCAGATTCAAAAGTTCTTCCTTCTAACCTATTTCCATTTTCTATATCATATTATAGCCTTGATCTTAATGTTCTTTTCTTCCTTTCACTCTAAATATAAGTGTGATATTCTTGTTGAATGCATCTTCTCTTCACAATGAACACTTGATCCAAGCATTAGGGTTTTAGAACAACTTCCCTCTCATCTACGAAATGCATAGACTTAGCCTCCATTTCCTAATCACCTAGGAATATGAATGGATGAATTAGATTTATTTTGAATTCCAATCTAGGTGCACAAAGGGATAGATGAAAGAAGAATTTCCATAAGGGAAATCTAGACATAGAAATGACATCACATTGACTCAACTCTAATCCTAGAAGCTCAAAAAATATAAGGGAACTAAAATCATGGCAATAATCATAAGCCCAAATTATAGATCTATTCTCTCCTCATGAAAATAAACTAATGCCCCAATTTTCATACTTGCAAGTCTTTATTTGACCTATTTCTAAAGCCAAAACTGAATGCACTTGATTATTTTTTGACATGTTTGATTGTAGGCAATTTCAAGTGAACAACTTTGATGGTCAATATATTTTTACTATGATGTCATCATGACACAAAATCTAATAGGATAAAATAATGTGGAATAGAGAATCAATATAACTATTTTCAAGGTCAATTGTTTTATTTAGTCAATTTTAAAATCTAGCTTATAGCCCTTCTTGTTAGAGAATCACAGTTTACAAAAAGTGTTAAAATCAGTTTTTAAGTTTCCAAGCAGTGATGGATTTTGAATCAAATTAGCATGATGAGTTAATTTTATTAGTTCAAGGGTCAAGTGTTTCAATATATATATATATATATATATATATATATATATATATATATATATATATATATATATATATATATATATATATATATAGCTGAACCCACTTTAAGGCCTAAATAATCTCACCAAGTTTATTTGAAATTTAGAGGATCAAGTGTGATTACAATGATGAAAGTGAAATTTAAGACTAACACCATTCTAAGTCAATGAATTTTTTCAAGGGTTCAATTTTAAGAGTTTTTTCTAGGTCCTTTTCAAGGGGTACATCATCTTGGTAGAGATCAAATGGTTGTTTTAAGTTACATGTAGAGAGAGATAACGAATGAAATTAAATATACAATTAATTCCCATCAATAGAGAAAACCATGAAGAGAAAGTGAAGGTCATATTAAATAGTTTAAAGGTGAGCATTGTTAAATTTTCCAAATCATCATTACACTAGTTGTGAACTATTTTCCACATTATCAGTTAAAGAAACTTATTGTGAATTCATAAGTGTTAAGAACCTCACAGACATGGAGAGCTAATTTATAAGGATTTGATATGATCAATTTACTTGTGTATGTGATAATTTTTTTATGGTAATAAGGATAAATTTTCAAAGTCAAACCAAACATTTAATGCAACATTAAATGACCTAGCTCATTCAAAAAGTTTAGAAAACAAATGAATTGACATAGTTGAAGGGAACAACATTGCATGAAAATCTCACATAATTTAATCAAGACAATGCATGAGAGGAGACAACATTAGGGTTTCTAAGCCCATTATCATTTTAATAATCCTAGACTGTGTCTTTATTTTCCAAATACATAATAATCATTTAATCAAATCCCCATGATTTAGGATACATGGAACTAATAAATCTTACTAGTAAGAGAGTTTTACTTTCATTATTGACATTTACCTTCTTTATTGAAGTCAATTACATTTGCATGTACCATCTTGTCGCATTTACCATAGAATAAATAGATTACTTATGTTGGTAAAATAAATAGAATTGACAAATGAGTTTAAACACACTTAGCCATTTTCACTATGAATGTTGAGTACACGATGTATGCTGAGTAAAAATTTTAGCTAGTCCCAAGCATATCATAGTGTAGTATGTGCCAAGAAACTCAAAATTGTTCATAATAGAATAATTTAGATGTCAAACAACATGGAATTAATAGGTGTCAATCAATAAAAAATTAATAGGTGCCAATAAAAATAGGAAACATAGTTGATGCCAAGCAATCTAGAAACAGTATGTGCCAAGCATCAGTAACACTATATGTGTCAAGTAACATAGGACCAACATAAGAGTTTGTGCCATCACAAACCAAGATGTAAAATGGTTATGCATGATTCATAGAAGGATAAGGAGATAAGATCAAATCCTTTCATTTACCTATGAAATCAACATGTAGCCAATCAAAAAATTAGAGACAACATGCAACCAATAGGTGAAAATAAAGGATTTGAGCGGAAACATTTTAATCATGAATGCATAAAAAACCAAAAGTCTTTATAAGGAGATCATGAAACCATTACAAGAAGTTGTTGATGTTTTTGAAGAAACTAAGGCTATTACTAAGGTTGTTGTAGAATAGAGGTGTAAAAGACTTAGTGGAAAGGACTGCATCTATACATCTAGTTGATCAGAACAGAGCAGGGGATACATTCAAAGATCAGATCTAGTAGAGATGAAAAGAGGATGAGTAGATCAAGTGCCTGAAACAAGAAATTAGAGATTGCATACAAATAGGTTAAATATTATAATACTATCTCATAATTTTATTAGAAGTTGAAATCCTATAATGATAGGTTAGCTTGACAACTAAGTAGGAGAACCTTCAGATAAGGTCATAAAAGTCCTATTAAGTTAGGTGGGCTTAACAACCTATACGTAAATCCTTTAACAGGGTGACACTTCATGTAAAATGTTTGTAAATCCTTTAAATAGGTCACTATTGACATAGTGTAAAGCCTTTAATAGGAGTAAGCCATCAAAAGTGGTTGAACTCATTATTGTAGTAATTTTTGTGGGTGTCATCCCCACCCCAATTTTACCTTCTTATTCTTGGAGGGTTTCTAGGTCACCAAAATCTCTTGTGCTATGTGGTGATGTATGCTTTAATTTCATGTTTACTTAAATGTTTACTTGCATGCATGTTTCTTTCAATTATATGTTATTAAGAGTTTTGAAAAAGGTAAAAAGCTAGTACTTTTGATTCACAACCACCCCCCCCCCCCCCCCCCCCCCTTAGAAGCACTCTTCCCACTTAGACATTCCAACAATCGGTATCAGAGCTAAGTTCTCTCAAGGAGAAGCCTAACAACTTTAAAAAAAATCCAAAGATGGAAGTCTTCAAACTTGGGAAGATCATTCATAATCAAGTGATTGATGTGCACCTTGCTCTACACAAGGTAGAGGAAGCTAAAGAGGAACTAAGAAAATTCTTAAAAAGAAGGAAGGACATAGACATAGCTGAGAATGACATGCACTACAAGGAGATTGACACCACACAAGTGTTTTCTAATGGATATTCCAAGGAGTTTGATGCAACAATAGCAGAACTAATGGAGAAAACTAGAGCACAAGTAGAAGAGATAAGATCTCTTAAGATGGAACAAAAATCACAAGTCATGATGGTGTGTGAGATCATTGAACAAAAGAAAAGAGCAGTTGAGGATAGAGCAATGCTTGAAGGTGACAAGAGAAACCTTGCAAACTGACTTGAGGAGAAGTCCACAAAACTCACAAAGATCTCAAACATGCAATTAGACACACTTAGCCAAATGATGAATGCTCATCATGAACTCAAGATGAAAGACATTGAGATATGTACTCTAAGAATGCAAAATGAACAATTGTAGAATGAGTTGAAAAGAGAGAATGAGATAGTAGAGAACTTCAACAAGTCAAGTGAAGTCATCAAGCACTTTGATCAATTGTTGAAATCGCCAAGATTAAACAATGATGCATCAGGACTTGGATTCATTAGCATTAGAGAAGGTGAAACATCAAAGAGTGCTAAGCAAAGGAGTGAAAAAGGTAAGAACCAAAAACCCACTTGTCATTTCTATAATAAGAAGGGACATACTACTAATGTTCGTAGGAGTAGAAAGACCAATCACCAGAACACACCTAAAAGCAAAGGGTATTGTCACAAGTGTAACATGCAAGGACATCTAACACAAGATTGCAGGAAAAAAGTTATGAGGACACAAATATTTGATGCTCACTAATACAATTGCAAGAAGTATGGACATAGAGCCTTTGAGTGCAAATCAAAGCCTATGTGGACACCAAATCAGCATACAAGGAGAAACAACTATGCACACCATTACAATTGGGACTATAATACAAGGAAAAGTTGTCACTAATATCAAGAATATGGTCATATACCTTAGAACCACATAAGAACACACTTCAAGGGTAACTATAGTAGATGGTTGAATCGGGCTACTTGTCTCAGTTGCTTGATGATTGGACATGTTAGTAGGGACTATCCAACAAAGGTCAAGGCACCCAAGATTGAAGTCAACAAAGGCAAAGAAAAAGTTGATGTTGAACACATTAGGTCAAATATGAAGAAAACATGGCGGAGAAGAGATGGACCAATCACATCTAATGGAGAGGTCACTTCACCCAAGAGGTCAAGTGATCACACCTCATCCTATTAAGCATAAGAAAAGCACATGGGGCTGATACATATAAAGATGTATCACACATCAGCCCAAAAGTACATAGATGCACTGCAAAGAAGAAGCTTGCATGAGATAAGATGCCAAGATAAAAGTTAGAAGATGATGTCAAGTTACCTTTGATTGCTAAGTTGAATAGTCTAGTAGCTACTGAGTAAGAAATGATAGTGGCTACTGAGTAATTGATAAGATTAGTAGCTGCTAAGTGAAATGAGATAGTAGCTACCGAGTGAATGATATAGAGTTGATGCCGAGTTGGAAAATCATTTAGAAGTTGAGTGACAACTGTAAGTACAAATGTAATAAATGCTAGGTTTTGAGCCTAATAAAAGTGAATATCATTCATTTTTGAACCATTCGAATACAAAGAAAAGATGAGTAGAGTGATTAATTGATTCCACAGTGAGCAAAAGTTGATTTGCAGTGAATTGAATAGCAACCCAACTCTATTTCATCAATTACCAGGTATTTCATTCAAGTGACAAGCTATGTAGTTTGCAAAATTCATTTATACAATAAACCCTAGTTCAGTTAGCAATGACATCTGGTTCTAAGTCTACAAAGGGAAAGGAAGGTTTAGAGATTCACTTAGTCAGTAATGAAGTAAAACAACCTGAATTCTGGCCAATTCCCAAAGTTTCCTACAAAAATGATCCTAGTAGTGCCTTATCCATGATTCTTGATAAAGTAGTTATGGTTCCAGATGTTCACAAGTGTAATAACTATAAGATAGGATCAATGGGAGATTTAGAGATAGCCAATGCATTTGAGAAGTTATGTGACAATGGGAAACTAAAGGATGAATTTTCCATAGTTGAGAAGAAGGGGTTGACTAAAGCCCTAGCTTTCCCCACAAAATTTAAAACTAAATGGATTAGAATAGTTTTAAGTAGAATCCATGATAGAGCCTTCTAGTTGGAGACTAGCCTAGTCAAATTCACAAAGAAAACTATCAATAGGGTAATTGGTTTCCAAACCCTAGATTGGCCTAAGACTCTAAGAAGCAACAAAAAGGAGGCAATTGAAAAAAATACTAGTGCAAAGTGGAACAACAAGGGCATGACAATAGATACTATTAAAGAACCCCTAATAGATTTTTTTGTGAGAATTATATCCCACAAATTCTACCAATCTAGTAGTTTGAACAATGTACCCTACATAGCAGTAGATGTTGCCTATAAGATAGTGAAAAAGGATCATACTTATGATCTTGCCGAGCTAATGATGCAAAAAAATCAATGAAAATGTGGGAGCCATAAGGAAATCAAAAGGGGCTCAGTGCAAATTTGGTTCAGTTCTAGTTTGCATGTTTTTCTATGTAATGAAAGAATTCCTTTCAATTGGCAAGGTGAATTAGGACCAAAATAGGACAACAATTGATTAGATTAATAGGTTCATTGCACAAATGAGTGAAAACTTTGATGCCCAAATGACTAGTTATTTTGAGGACTTCAAAAAGTCAATGAAACAAAGAATGAGAATTCTAGTCTCATTGGTGGAGCAACATGTCAAGGATATTTTCTTTCTAGTGGATATCGACTATACATACATACAAGAAGTCATCCCTAGAGTTAGATGGCTTAGACCACTAGGTTATGAACTTGATGTAGATTAAGCTTCAGCAGCAATTACAACCCTACTTGCAAACGAAATTGATAAAACTACAAAACACTTTGGGACATATGATGTTGTTAAATCAAGGGTGGTTACAAACCTCAAAATAGCTAGTGTAGTCAAGAGGAAGGGCAAGCTTGTAAATAAGCTTAAGAAGAGATTTGGGGAAGATATTGGTGAGACAAGAACTTTAGAAGGTGAGGAAGTAGGTGATGATGAAGAAGAGGATGACAGTGAGAAAGAAGAAGATGAGCTAGTGCAAGGGCCACTTCAGTTAACCCAAGGCCTTGGTGAAGACAAGAATGAGAGTGCTAAGGAAGAAGAAGCCAAGGAAGCACCCATTAGAACCAAGGTCATCAAAAGAAAGGAAAAAGCACCACCTACTCCTCAACCTAAGCCAAAGAAAGTGGTAAATCTTGCACCAAAGAAGCCTACTATTAGAGCTACTACAAGCGCTACTATAAAAAAGGAAAAAGAAGAGGTAACAAAGAGGAAGAAATCCACTAAGAAGACTGAAGAAGAGCCTAGAAAGAGAAGAAAATATATTGCTCAACTAGATTCTAATGAAAAGAAGAAAAAATTAGAAGACATCAATCAATTCAAAGTGGTAAGTCATCCACCTAAGTCTTCAATTGACAAATTGTGTACAAAGATTAGGAATGGTGACTTGAATGACTTGAAAATCTTAGATTTTAATAAGCTCACAAAGCATGAGCAAAATAAAATAGAGGAATCTATCTATGCAATGATGGAACAACATAAGCATACACCTCTTGAATTATATGGCTCATTTCTCAAGGAATTATATAAGATTGTAGAAGATAAATGACATTTTTTCTTGAAAATTGAGAAAGAAATAAGGGAGTCTACCTTAGCAAGATTGTTGCCTAATTTGACTAAAAGTCAAATTGTAAATGCAAATAAAAGGCACACCAATATATTTACTCCCAAATATAGAGCATTTTCTATTTTTCAAAATAAGATTGAAGAGTTTGGGAGTAAGTTCACTAAATTGTGGAAGATTATTTACAAGAAAATTGATGATGTATTTGATGAAGAGTATAAGGTAGAAGTAAGTGCCAAAATAAAGGAAAAAAAAGAACTAAGAAGAAATAAAGTAGAGGAGAAGAAAGTAGAAGAGAAGAAAGTAGAGGAAGAAAAGAAGGATGAAGAAGAAATGGAGGAGAAAATGAGTAAAGAAGAGGAAAAGGGGATAGATGAATAGTAAGAGTAGAGTGTGCAGGACACACAATTGACACCTCCTAGCCCTCCTCATTCTACCATCACACCTATAGAGATAATAAAGATAAAGGATGTTGTTGACACTTCTTTCCAAAACATTAACCCTTTAACTATAGAGGATCTCACAAAGATCCTTGACCAATCAACACAAGTAGCGAGACTATGCTCAAGTCCTATATTGGTCAGTGTTGATGAATTACAAAAGTTAGTAGACATATAAAAGGAAGTCAAGGTGCAAACACAAGAACCACCTATGACCACTCAAACTATTGAAATTTTATTTCTTCCACCTCCATCTCCACCAAAAGAAATCACACAAGCACTTCAAGAGCCAAGTGTAGCAACAAGGGAAGATAAAGGAAAATCAATACAATCAATAGGTACAACCCCAACCAGAGTAATAGAAGAAGGAAAATAAGAAGAAGAGAAGGAAGAAGCAAAAGATGAGGAGGAATCTACAATTCAAACTTTGATTGAACTACCAAAAATAGGTACTCCTACAAAAACTCTTTAGCAACCAAACACTAACATGTTAGCATTGCAAGTCAGAACACTAGGCTCGAGCTCCACTAGGGTAGCCAGGACAATTCATTATTGAATTCTTGAGCTAGATGAAGAAATAAAGATACCGTATTATGAATGTAGAGCTCTCATAGAAGAAATGATGAATGAGATACAAAGTGCATTGGATATAATAAGGAGACAAGAGGCACTAAGAAAGGACTATAAATACATGCAAGCATTGAATGAAATCAATGACATATTCATGGATGCCTTCAACCTACAGTCTCTAGATGAGTCAAGACAAATTATAGAGAAACTACCAAATATAGTTGATGAGGTGACAAATGAAGACCATGATACTAATGCCAAACTAATGTAATGGTCAGAGAGGAGGTTCCAAGGTAAGGTCAATCAGAAGATATCTAATGACATTGTATTAGGCAATTAGACCAAGCTAAGAAATTGGATAGAGTTAAAGTGGTACTTAGGAATATATTCTCCCTCTACAACAAATTGTGTGACATTCCAAACTTCACACAAGAGACTAGCCCAAAGATATTGAGCTTGTAGAGAAATCTTAAGATTTCTAGTATGTAACTACCCACCAATCTAGCTCAAAGTGAGAAGCATTTTGCATAGACGCTTCACACTTAATTAGAGTTAGTTGTATTAACAATAAAGGAGGCTAATATTAAAGCTAAGCTAATCCAAATCTAGTCCTCCATCACCCCTCACTTGGAAGTACTCCATAAGGAGCAGATGTATGCAAAGATAGTCCTTAAGAAAGATTTTAATCTTTCTACACATGAAGTACTTGTAGATCTAGTAGCAAAGATTGCAATCCAACACAAGTCATTGGAAATTGCACTACACAATTGGGATGTAGCTTTGAAGATACTCTTGGAGGTTAATAGCTCATTTTTGGCCAAACATGGTATTACTCCATAGAACCCTTTGACATCAATGTCAAAAAGGGGGAGATATATTATAGGGGGAGTAATAATCATCAAAGGAGATATGTAGATACTATGGGTAATTACAAAATTTTGACAAATTTTCATCATTTTGATTACATTCTTTCACTCCATTCTTTCATTCATTTTGAGAATAAAGTGGAATGATTGTCAATAGCCAAAAAGGGGGAGACAAGAAATAAAGGAGTGAAGGGGAGATGCAAAAGTTTGGTAGTCACATGAAAAACAAGGACATCACACCAGGCTCAGAATGTAGATATAGGGAAAATAATAAAAAGGATTAGACACATTGGCACAAAATTTTAATTTCACGAATTAACAAGGCATAATCAACTCAGGGGGAGTCATAAGGTATATTGCTACTCACAAATTTTTTTTATTTTTGCATGTAAGCTGAGCAAGTAAAGAATGTACTCGATAACTTTA
This sequence comes from Cupressus sempervirens, assembly GCA_028749045.1. Lineage (NCBI taxonomy): Eukaryota > Viridiplantae > Streptophyta > Pinopsida > Cupressales > Cupressaceae > Cupressus > Cupressus sempervirens. The sequence goes on along the minus strand of CM053789.1, from coordinate 98,408,205 downwards.
AGCTCATAAAATCTTAGTTAAGTTTTTTTGACACTCATGTCAAAGGGGGAGATTTTTGGTTAAATAAATATTATTAACAAATGAGTGTCAACACAATTAACCATTTTGACTATGAATGCTGAGTACATAATGTATGTCAAGTTAGAATTTTAGTTAGTATCGAGTAGATCACAGTGTAGTATGTGCCAAGCAATTTAGAATTTTTCATGTGCCAAGTAATAGAATTGTTTAGATTCCAAGCAACACAAAAGTAACATGTGCCAAGCAAACTAGGAAATGTAGTTGATGAAAAGAAATCTAGAAATAGTATGTACCGAGCATCAATAAAACTATATATGTGTCAAGTAACATAGGATCAACATAAGAGTTTGTTCCATCACAAACCAAGATGTAAAATAGCTATGCATAATTCAAAAAGGATAAGGAGATAATATCATATCATTTAATTTACCTATGAAATCAACATGTAGCCAATTAGAAAATTGGAGACAACATGCAACCAATAGGTGAAAACAAAAGATTTGAGCAAGAACATTTTAATCATGAAAGCATAAAAAACCACAAGTCTTTATAAGGAGATCATGACACCATTACAAGAATTTTTTGATCTTGTTGAAGAAGCTTAGGCTATTACTAAGGTTTTTGCAAAACAAAGGTGTCAAATACTTGGTGGAAAGGATTACATTTATACATCCAGTTGATAAGAATAGACCAGGGGATACATTTAGAGATCAGATCTAGTAGAGATCAGAAGAGGATGAGTAGAACAAGTGCCTAAATAAAGCAATTAGAGATTGCATACAATCAGGTTAAATGTTCTAGTACTCTCTCACAATTGTATTAGAAGTTGTAATCCTATGGTGATAGGTCAGCTTGACAGCTAGGTAGCAGAACCTTTGGAGAAGGTCATAAAAGTCCTATTAAGTTAGGTGGGTTTAACAACCTATATGTAAATCCTTTAACAGGGTGACACTTCATGTAAAGTGTTTGTAAATCCTTTAAATAGGTCACTATTGACATAGTGTAAAGCCTTTAACAGGGAAAACCATCAGAAGTGGTTGAACTCATTGTGTTATGTGGTGATGCAAGCTTTCATTTCATGTTTGCTTAAATGTTTACTTGCATGCATGTTTCTTTTAGTTATATTTTATTAAGGGTCTAAAAAGGGTAAAAATATGGTATGTATAATCCACCTCGCCTCACCCCCCCCCCACTCTCAAAAGCACTCTTCCCACTTAGACATTCTAACAACTTATGTATACCAATGTATTATTCTTTTCACTTATTGGATGGGTTATTAACAAGTGTTCCCATGCATATCGTTGGTTTTTTAAAACATTATGATTTAAAATTACCCTAGTGAAGAAAAAATACATCTAGGGGTAGCTATTTTCCATTTTCAACACACCCTTTCAGAAACTGGACTAACTATAAGGCTGGACCCTTCTTCTACTTAAGGCTCTACAAAACAGAGGTAGGTAGACCTTTATAAATTTTTTATATGACACTAGTTGTTCAAAAACATATACTGAATCTAAACAAAATAGATAACACCCTTAATCTTTTAATACAAATGTAAAGATCCTAGACATAAAATAGATAATAACATGGCCTAAGAAATTGATAAGCTAAGTGAGGGCATCCTTTTTAGCTCTTCAACATGAAAGTGAAAGATATTTGATTAATGATGTTGATTTTAGAAAAAAACATGACATGAAAAATATAACATTTTGATCCTATAACTAATCAAAGCCTTATCTATTGGGTAGTCACACAAACCCCTAATGCACATCCCTGAAAGTCATTGATATATCCCATACATTAGGACTTTTTGATCCATCTATTCACCTTGTGAGTTAGACATCTACATCTTTCTAAATCTCATACTTGACCTATCCCTTCATGAGATTTGAAATCCTATGATGATAAGTTAATGGTTTACATGACTCCTTGAGTCATAAGAAAAATAAATCCACATATCAACTAAAAATTTGCAACTAAGTTTCATACTCTTTGTTTACAAAACACAAAAGATCACAAACAACATGAATGGGAGACAAGATATCAGAATAAATATTAACTTGTTGTTGCATTTTCATTCATTTCTCTGAAACAAATACAATAAGATGAATGAAATTAAAATGTAGAACCACCTAACATATCAAAACTATCTATATGATTATTTCTTGTTTTTCATTACATGAGAAATTGTTGAAGAATATCTTGGAATCATAGCTCTAGATCCAACAATGTGGTCACATAGACAAACTAGAACCAACCCTCATAATGAATGAGAAAGGGGAAGATATAGGAGAAGAATGAAATCCTAGATATGATCTAGAAGTGACATGTATCTACTTGAATCTTCATTATTTGTAGTTGTAAAACATCTCTCCTCTTTCTACCCCTGAAATATTATTTTCATCATTATTTTGTAACAAACTTGGAAATATCTCTCATGAATGATGAAAACCTTTTTGTTTCCAAAATATCTAAAATGTGTGATGAAATGCTTATAGTACCTTGATTTAATTGACTTGGAGGTAACCAAATTTTCTCCTAATTGTATTTTTATTATCTTTTATGTTCATTCAGTTCAACATTTTATGGGAAATCAAATCTAAACTTTAATACCTAAATGTTCTTTCAAACTAAGTATCTAGGAAAAAACCATGTATAACCTAAATAGATGACTTCATGTGTAAAAAAAAACTCCATAAATGAAAAGTTCATTCTATCCCAATTCTGGTGATATATAACATCACTATATTTGCTTGCCAGAAATGCCTAGAATACCATTTTGAAAATCATACCCCTATCATAGCTTTGTGGTATGCACTTGTCTTTTAATTTTGTAATGCAAAAATTAAAAAATAACCTACGATTTACACTTTAGGTTATATCCTCTTTTGAATTTTAAAAATTATTGCATGTGATTATGCCAAAAGCATTTAAAATATAACTTTTAAATCATTTTTTATTTTATACCTTACCCATGAATCTAAATCAACTAAGTTTTAATTTTTGTACCATGTGGTAGCACATCATTGGTTATTGCCTACCACATCATCTTCCATCAACTGGCTGATACGTTATTGACATGTGTTGATATCTCACTAGCTTCTAGACTGCCCTATTAGTGCCACATAATCTTCTACCTAACACCTACAACCTCACTACTAACTAGGGCCCACTACAACATATCGACAAGGTGCATCTGTGCATATATAGTCAGCAACTACTAACTATGTATGAAGGAATGTGCCTTTGTGAAATGTGTCCACCTTGTGCCATTTCAAAACCTCATTTCCCACACCAAGCTGGAGGTCTCTACCACTTTTCATTTTCTGGTTGTCCACAAATTCCATGTCATCATCACATCATCAGATGATGTCATTACGTACGTTGTTCTAAATTTAACCTCATGTCACCATCTAGCCAACCATGTGGGCCCCATGTGTGGCTTTAAAATGCCATGTCTTAAAAGAATTTAAGAACAGAGTCTTGGCATATTTAAAAATGAAAAGTTACTTCCACCTAAGAAATCTGGGACAAACCTATAGCACTTTCTTCCAAACCACCATGTGTTACAAAAACAACCACCATCTCAGGTTTTAGTAATCTCTTCATAAGAAAATTAGTGCACTTGGGTCACCTTTAGCAATAAAAAGATATTATCCTCATATAAATAGATTGCGAGATGAATATTCTTGTAATACAGTATATGACAAGGTGAACCATAGTCTATTTTGAGTCATCTAAACAAGTAAACACCGACGTTGGAGAGGGATTAACTGGTTTATATTCACACATTTCCACCTCTAAATTCTCCAATCAAACTTGCTAGTGCTTCCATTGATGATTTTCTACCATACTAGTGTGGACTTCCTTTATTAATCTTGTTCCTTCTACACATCTAGTCTTCTCCAATTCTCAAGTAACTTTCGAAGATGTCTCTCTTCTATCATGCTTTATGCCAGGTGTTGGTCTAACTTTTCACAATGCAAAAATTATGGGAAAATTTAGTAAAAAATCATTTGAATCTTAAAATCTAGCAAAATAGGGTTTTGTTCCTTATATTTTGAGAATCCTTAGATTTCCACAGTTCATAGCCTAGTCTATGTGTCTTTGAAATTCTATTAAATTCTCAAGGTTTGAATTCAGAGAATTTCTCAGAAACCTAGTGCCATGTCTTATTTTACCCTAGTTTTGAAAAACCCTCAAAATATTTTTTCATAAAAATGATTTTGAAAATATATCATTTTACCCTACGATTGGGCCTATGTGGGCATGGTTTTATTTAAAGCTCATTTAAAAAACTTATTGACCGTATTATTTTATTCAAAAATGCAAAAAGTATTATTAATTCTATGTGACTTTTGATCTTGTTCAGATCAACAGATATCACATTCTTGCAATGTTAAGATACAAGGTTTTTAAATAATGCGGGCATGCACTTTGGTGATACATAGCAAGGTGGGGCCGAGAATCGTTAGTGTGTGTTGCAGTGTGCCAAGCTGCAAAACAATTGCTAATATGTACTACTAGTTATGCAAATAAAGTATCTCATTTTCCAAATCAACTGAAGTTTTTTTTAGACTGTAGATCCTTCAAAGATTGAGGGCTGGTGCATGCCCACATTAAGAAATTTCTCAGGAAATAAGGAATGCGGGTATGTTCCTTTGCGTTGTGTGTCACAGTGGGTCCAAGGATTAAGGGAAAGTACTAATTCATGCCATGTTGTATGACATATATGCCTAGGTGGAAATACTTATGATGTGGGCATGGAATTTTAACAATTAATGCAGTAATCAGATTTGTCAAAACACGAGGGTAAAGAAATTATTATTTTATTTGGTCAAAACGCATGTGCAACCATAGCTGACAAAGTTTTACTTGCCATCAATCTTGGGCATATCGATGAATGGTGCATGCCAGCATTAGGAAAGTGCTTGTTGGATAAGGAAAACGGGGATGCACTAGCTTGACACGTGGAAAAGATGATGTCAGGCACCACTTTCTTAGATTTTAATTGGGGGCTTGCTTTTGTGGAAAATTTTCAGGTGAGCTAGAATAAAAAGGAAGTGCCTCATTTGTTCATCCAACATCCTATTAGGAATGTTTTTTTTTACAAGATTAGGAATTGAGAAAAGAAAAATGGATAGTATTCAGTAAGACTTTAGAATTCATTAATTCTTTTGACTCTAGTTATGACCCATTGAAAGATAAGAAATATTGGGGAGCCAAAATGCAAGCATTAATGAATAATTTTTCTATAATAATCCAAACCATGAATGAGAAGAAAGCTAGATATGTTGAAGCATATCTAGACAAGGTAGCAGAGGTGCAAAGAAGGACAAGTAGCAAAAATGTGGTGGCTCCTAGCTAGTATACCTTGTAAAAAAAGGCAGGTTATGTGATGATTCAAAGTGTGCCAAAAAAACCCCTTCATCAGAGGCCAAGGCTAGAAAGTCCATATGCAGCCAGTGCTCCAAAAAGGAAAAAATTAGAGCAAGGGTCTTCTTCTTCTCAAATAGAACAATACTCCCCAAGCCAGTCCCCAATCTGGATAGATAATGAAGCATCTTTGAGGGAGCAACTTAGACAAATAGGTGGAGAAGGAGATGTAATTGTTACTTCTATAGACTTGGAGATTGGAGAGCCACAAGAACCTCTTACAATTTGACTGTTGTGGATTACCAAGGTAAGGAAATTGACTCTATAGTTTCCCAAGCCTCTGAGAGGTTTATTAATGATGAGAATTTTTGAAGTCTAGAGCATTTGCACAATTTTTGTGGAGGCTAAACATAGGAAATTCTGAGAAAACTTGTGAAAAAATAAAGGCAGAATAGCCTAGTAAATTAGATTTTGCTATTAAGGAGGATTTCAAGTCTAAATTTTGAATGATTTTGTTCAATTTACACCTGAGGCTAGAAGACAAATAGTTAAGCAGTCAGGAGTCCTTATATTACCAGAATGGGATATAGTGAATGCCATAGTTTTTTATTCGATAAGAAAACAAAAGGATTACGAATTTAAAACCGAGAAAGAGGTACTACAGGCTCATAGAGGAGTCAATTTTAGTGATGACTACCAAGCTCTTGTAATTTGGTCTATTGAGAAAAAGGATAAGGCTAGGATGTAGGAAATTTCTACTGTAGACTATACTGGTGCACTGACAGTATTTAGGGCTGGTGAGGTTGGTAGTAAATAGATAATTGGAATGGCCTCAGAAATGTTGAAATTTGGTAGTTTTGTATCTGGTTAGGAAGAAGAAACATTTTCCCAACTCAATGCTAGGTTTGAAGAAGTTTTGAAAGCATATGAGGAGAGGGGCATGCAGATACAGTCATTCGAAAATAAAGTATCTGAAATGGAAAAGGTACTTGGGAAGAGAAAAGTACAAGAATCTAGTAGATCTAGAATTGCATATCCCCCAGGGCCACCTATTGAAGCTTTTAAATCAACTCCAATTATTGAGATACCTGATATCCTACAAAGGCCTCAGTTCTATACCATAGAGGATTTTGAGGAAGAGAAGAATAAATTGTATGCACTGCATGTGGAACTAAATGATCAATATGAAGAAAAATTGATGCAGGGTGTCATGTATTTGGTAGATAGAATTGAATGGCAATCATTTTTTGAGCTATTATCTGGGATTGCAACCATCAGGGATGAATTGAGGAAAAATGAAGCTACATTCAAACCCATCGTACAGAAATGGATAGAGAGAAATGAAGATATCACTGCTATGTGTATATCTGTTATTCAGCTAAAATATCATCAGATAGAAAAAATATTTAATTTATTAAATAAGATGCAAGTTTTTGATGATAAGCAAGATTCTTTCCACAGGAGATTAACTTTTTTTTTTCCCAAGTATTTTGCAAAGAAATTAGATTTATTTCCCTGTGCTCTAAAAAGTGTTGATAAAGTGAAAGAAAAAGAGGAGTGGAAAAGAGAATTAGATGAAATTCTTTTTGGAAGGATGAATAAAATTATTAATGAAACTGGTCATTTGTTATGGGCAAGGAAAAATGAGGAGCTAGTAAAAGTACAATTATTTTATAATGATGTTAGGAAAAACCTTGTTGATATAGAGGCAGTTGCAAACTCTTTAATAACTATACAAAGAGAGGTTCTAAATTTTGATTGGCCGAAGGACACTACCTACAATGAGTGGAAAGATAAATTTATGTCTATGGAGCAAATGGAAGAGGATGATGAAGAAAAAGATGATGAGGAGGAAGAAGGTGCAAAACTAAAAGTTACCCTTACAGTTAATGATGAAGACAAGGAAAATCCTCAGATTAAAGTGAGTGTGTAGGTAATTAGAGATGACTCATCGCTTTCAAACTTGATGGCCACTTACTCTGAGGAATCAAACTAATCAAAGAATTAGATGGTAACACTTTTGTCTGTTTAGGTGGAATAATAGAAAGGGGCCCATAAAGGAATGTTTGATGTATTAGATTTTTTGTTATTCGAATTTTTGTCTTTTGTGATAGGTGTGTGTAAATACTTTTGAGGGACACTTGTCAATCACATTTTCCCTTTGCTTGTTGCAACTCGTGTCTATATAAATGAGTTTTCAAGGCAATGTGATGGTCTAAAACCTGTAAAAAAAATTTCTTCTTTCAAGAAAAGTACATTCAATTGGTCCAATAATATGTAGTTGTCTTGAGTTTTCTTCCAATTGTACTCTCTAATAACATATTGAAATGATAGAAAAAGCAATCTGTGTTGGGCTTTCAATTGATTTTTATTGGTCATTGTATTAGTCATCTAAGAGGATAGTACAAAGGGGTATTTACACTAGTCATTGATTTCTGTCTCCATTTTATGGATTTGTCTACTTTGAAGTCATTTAAATAAGGTTTAACTTGGCTGAATGCAATATGGATGGGTTGTATACTAATGTCACTATTTTTTTTAATTCAAGGAATTATAGAAATGCTTCAATGAATCGGTAGGGTTTATGAGTTTATAAAAGGATAATTCGTAAGAATGGAAATGGGTGATTACAATTGATTAATTCATTTACAAGTTATTTGAATTAGATCTCCCACTAATAGTTAAGACTCTGCCCAATGGATAAAGCACTAGTCACATAAGTCAGAGGTGAGCAAGGGTGAATTCTGTTGTTGCATATCAAATATGTTTTAAAAGAAAAATCATTACATTCCAATTTGTTCACAAGTTATAAAATGTTGGTCACTACTCAATTATATCTAATTTCTAAGTCTTAGGTAGCTACTATTTCTAGGAATATTTGTTAATTCTAGGATAATTATAACCAAATTTTCTTATAGGGTATGCATATAGATTTGAGAAGCTTTTAGAAAAAATTGATAAACTGTGTATGTGCCTAAGGGTAAAAGATGAGAATCATAATGAAACTAAGATAATTTTATACTACATTTTGCATTAAGATTATCCCTAGGTATACCCACGTTGGTTTAGTAGAGCCTAAAGAGTAGAAAACCATTCCTGGTTTTGTTGAAGTTGGGTCAAAGTGGTTTATTCATGTAATTTGTACTAGGAATTGGCTAATCCTTAGATTGTGTGAGTAATTTCACTATGATATTGAGCATTTTGTTGCTCAGTAGTTTCAAACACCAACAAGATGGTGACTCTACTAGGGAATACACTCTATGTTTTCATAAACTAGTATATCATTTAAGATCTGTGTTTACCTTGGGTAGAGTTTGAAGTAAGTGTTTCATGTTGAAGGGTTTGGTAGATTTGGAATTTGTATACATTTTACCCAAGATTGTCACTAAAGGATTTTTCATTTGTTTAGTTCTTTTTCCCATTTTGATAGGGTGGGTGGTGACTCACAAGGTTATAACTAGTGTCATTATTTATAAGTTTGTTGTCTCAATATCATGGAAAATAAGAAAAATACATAGAAAAATGTGAGGAAAAACCCAAGAATCAAATTACAAACTAATCTCCCTCCTAGAGGAAGACAAAATTGGGCTATGAAGAGAAATTAGATGTAGAAAGGAAGCTATTCACAAGAGAAACTAGTAGGGAAATATAACATTCACCATTTTGTTGTTGAAAAGGTGCCTTTCTCCAAAGGTCCAAGATCTCACCCAATTTTGTCTGATGATGATTTCTATAATACTTCTAAAATGATATGTCAGGAAAAGCTTGTGCAACCACATGTATTTAGTCTAGAGGATAGGACTATTTACAATATTTTCCAGTGTAGTACAAACCCTTTCATGTCATATTATTCCATTGAAAAGGTCAGCCCTAGACACTTAGAACCTGAAAGTTTTAATGATGAGAAAACATCTGGGTCTAAATTCACTATCCCTGATCCTTATTAGAATGAAATTTTGAAAGCACAACTTGTTGAGCAAGAAGCTATAAAGAGGAGATTTCAAAAGGAAAGGGAAGAAAAGATCACAAAGGCTTATGAAGAAAAGCAAGAATTACTTAGGAAAATCATTGCTATGAAGAACAAAAATGAGATAGTAGCTGGTGCATGGCAGCCTAAGATTGTGGGACAAGTTGAAAAACTTAAAAGGCAAGAGAAGAATTTGCTAGAAACTCAGAAAATGAGTCTAGAGGGACCTATAATACAATAGATTAAGAACTATACTACTCTAGAAGTTGATAACAATAGAGTAAAAAATGTGGAACCTATTGTAGGGGCTAAGGACAAAGGAAAACAAAAGGAGATTGGTATTAAGATCAATGAACAAGTGAAAATAGTTTAGATCCATGATTCCATATCACTTTCTAATATTGAATTGGAAAAGAGAAGAAAAGAAAGGGATGCTTTAGCCAAGAGATTGGAGATTGCAAAAAGTGAGGCTGCTATAGCTGAGATGAACAATAAGATCAAATTCCTAGAAATTACCAAGAAGTAGTTTGTAGCTATGCCTAAAGATGATGATGGATCTAATGATGCAAATCAAACTACTACTAAGGTACCTATTCCTTTCTTGTCTTCATCTTCACAAAAAGTAGATCTTAACAAATTTTTTGGTGATGCTAGCACTAGTAATACTATGAATAATATTAAGAAATATAGTGCTAATCACCCGAAGATTGATTTACAAAGAAGACCTATTCAATTAGAAGGCTATAGGAAAATATGTTTTGATGGAATCCCTGGTTTTCCAAATCCTATCCCACAAGAAATGAGGAGAATATTGCCTAAATTTGATGGAAATAATGCTATATCTTGTGAAGACCATTCAAGGAGTTTTCTTGATATGATGAGTGTCATTATGAAGTTGTTTGTGTAGTCATTAACTAAAGATGCTAGAGAGTGGTTCAAGAGACTTCCTAAATTGTCTATTGTTGATTAGAAAGATATTGAGTATTGTTTCAAAGAGCAATATGGTGACAAGAAAATCAAAGCTATATTTTGAGTGAGTTTAATAATATCAAGAGGTTGCCTAATGAATTTGTTACTAAATTTAACACTAGATTTCAGAAAAGGATGTACAAGCTAATGCAAGCCATGTGAATTGATGACAAGGTATGTTTTATCACTTATCTAAATTCTTTTGATGGTAAAATGGCATACCAGCTTAGGGATAAAGAGCCTAGGACCTTAAGAGATGCTTTTAGGATTGCCATTAATATAGAAAATAATTTGAGGATTTCAGGGAGATTAGAAAGCAAAAGAGATGATCCTAGGTTATTTGGGAATAAGGGAAATAGAAAGGAAGAAAATAAAGCCATAGGAGGAAAAAAGAAAGAGCCTAGTGAAATGAGTCAGATTCTAAATGGTATTAAAGGTCTAAACCTTCTGCAAATGAATAATGATAGGAAACCCACTGAAAATAGGCCCCCCTATCAATCAAATTTCAATAGACAAAAAAGGCTACCAAATTTCCCTTATAACACTACTTGGAAGGATGGTCAGCCTAGTATCCCTCCTCCCAAGAACAACAACAACAAGGTGATCCCTGATCCTTTGTCAAAAAATTCAATAAATTTGGTAGATGATCCTGAGTTTGTTGTTGAACCTACATGGTGTTTTGCATGTCAATTACCCCATTCCCTTGAATCTTGTGTTGTAACATTATCATTCCAAAGAAAGCAAGCTGTAGTAGAAAACTATCATGAGCAGGAAGAAAATAATGATGATGTAGGATGCAATATGTTTGAATCACACTATTCTAACTGTGAAGATTATGACAAAAATGTGTATGACCAAAGAAAGCTTTAGAATGTCCTACAACAACAAGTATTTTTTGATGAAACTGATGTGGAGGACAATGTGTGTAGCATGGTAAATGCAAAGGAAGAAGTAACACTAAGAAAACCTTCTAGGGAAGAAATTGATCAAATTACTGCCAATATGATAACTTTGGTTCAGACTAGAAACATGGCTCAAAAAGATTAAAGTAATAAGGTAGCTAGTATCTTCATCAAAGGGATTGATCCTAAAAAGGGGGAAATTGTGAAACCTAAAGAAGCTCCTACTGTGAAGATTAAAATTACTAATAGAAGGTGGGAACAAAAAAAAGGATGAAATCTTAAAGATGTGGAGTTTTCAAATAATGTCCCTGAAAAAATAGATGAGAAAATATCAAAGATTATCACAAAACATGATAAGAATTATCAAAATACTCTAAACAGTTTGGATAAATCAGATGACAAAAGGAATTTGACTAATGATAATCCTTTTGATTCTTTTATAGATATGCTTACTATTTTATCTCAGATTACTATTAAGGTTCCATTGCCTGAATTGCTAACAATCCTTGAACACCAAAATAAAGCTATAGCATGGTTGGGAAATACTGATGTAAAGGTAAGTCAGGATTGTAACAAAAATCATAGTCCCAAAGAAAGCACTAAAGATGAAGTAAAGGACAATGAAGCTCAAGGAGTTGTCTCTCAAATTCCTCAAATGTTTTTAGATAATTCTATAAATCAGTGTTTGGGAAATCTTGAACCATTTTTCTTGAGCATTTTGGTAAATGGTAAAACATTAAAAATTTCATGATTGATTCTGGTGCTTCCAACACTATGATGCCTTTTGAAATAATGAAGGAATTAGGCTTAAAAGTGGATAGAACTCAAGGAAGATGTTGTGCTATGGATAAAAGGTAAGTGACAGTCATAGGCACTATAAACTCTTTTCCATATAGATTAATAGCCTGCCTTGACAAAGAACTTACTATGAGTGTATTGGTTGTTGACATTCCACCCCAGTATGGCATGTTGTTATCTAGGAAGTGGAGTGCTACTACAGGAGGGAGTCTACAGTGTGACTTGTCATTTGCTACTTTTAATATTGAGGGGAATTCGATAAAAGTCAATAGGGAGCCTAAAAGTATATACATGATAGAGGAAGATGTAGAAGACAATATGAAAAAATTTGTGGACACAAATGTCAATGCATTTCGAGCTGATATCCTAACCTTGACAAAAGATAAACATAAGTCACAGATGGAAGTAGAAGCTGATGCAAAAATAGATAAGGGTGATTTATGGACTATGTTCTTTGATGGTGCATGCTATAAAGATGGATCTGGTGCAGGTATTTTTTTGATATCTCTAGCAGGGGTAACATATAAATTCTCCTTTACTTTGAGTTTCCCTTGTACTAAAAATATAGCAGAATATGAGGCTTTATTGTTAGGTCTTAGATTAGCTCACAAGCATGGAATAAAGTGTTTACAGGTTGTAGGAGATTCTGAATTGGTTGTATCCCAAGTAAGAAATGCTTATGTGTCAAAGAATAAAAGATTGAAACAATATAGAAATGTAGTGTGGGACATGATTGAATGTTTTGATGCATTTGGGATAATTTGGAAAGATAGGAAAAATAATAAAATAGCAGATTTATTAGCAAATATAGCAATAAAGCTTGATGATATTACATTTACTGGTGTCTCCAAAATTGAGATTCAAGTTAGACCCTTTGTCCCTAATAATGTTTAGAATTGGAAAGTGTTTGAAGATGATAAGGATATCCTGAGATTTTTGAATTGTGAGCATATGTTGTCAGGACAAGAAATTGATTGTGCAACTTATGTAAAGAATATAGATGGAAAAGATATTTTTTTTGTGTAGGAAGTTGTGTAGTTAAAAATAAATAAAAAATTCCAAAGGGTCTAGTTGTTTTAGAAATTATTTTTGACAACCAAGATATGTCACAAATGGACACTAATGAATATAATGTTAAGGATTTAGAGGAGGTGAACTTTGGAACTCAGGAAACACCCAAAAAGGTATATATTGGTAGGAAATTGCCTCCTAAAATTAGGAAAGATCTAATAAACCTACTAAGGAAGTATAGGCATGTATTTGCATGGTCATATGATGATTTAAAGGCCTATAGGGAAGATCTCTTTCAACATGAAGTCCTTTTGAAACTAGATGCTGAGCATTTCAGACAAAAAAAAGGCCAATAAATACAACCTTGGCTCCCAAAATGCAAGAAGAATTGATTAAGTTAAGAGATGTTGGGATTATAAAGCCTATTAGACATTCTTCTTGGGTATCCAATCTAGTACCAGTAAGAAAGAAAAATGGAGATATAAGGTTATGTGTTGATTTTAGGAATTTCAACATATCTTCATTAAAAGACAATTATGGTTTACTCAATATGGAAGCCATGTTGCAAAGAGTCACTAGTTTAGAATTGATGTCCATGATGGATGGGTTTTTAGGATATAATCAAGTAGTTGTCAAAAAATCATAATAGTTTAAGACTTCTTTCACTACTCCATGGGGTACTTATGTTTATGTTAGGATGCCATTTGGGCTTACCAATGTTGGGGCTATTTTTCAAAGGGCCATGGATGTAGATTTTGTTGATATTATTGACAAGTTTCTAGTTGTGTATTAGGATAACCTTATTGCTTATTCCAAGGATGAAAATGATCATTGTATGCACTTAGAAAAGGTATCTATTAGAGGCATTAAATATAAATATATTTAAATCCAAGGAAATGTAACTTTGGTGTCACTGAACGAAAATTGTTAGGACATCTAGTTGGAAAGCATGGAGTGAGGATTGACCCTAAAAGGGTAGAAAAATGAGATAAGATTCAGAAACCCAAGAGTGTTAAAGGCATCCAATCTTTTTTTGGATAGATCAACTTTCTTAGGAGATTTGTGACAAATTTTGCAGAGATTAGTAAGCCTATATCAAGAATGCTAAAGAAAGGATTTGAGATAAAATGGGATGGCGAACCTAGTATTGCATTTCAAAAAATTAAGCAAGCTATTAAAGATGCCCCTGTTCTCAGAGCTCTTGATTATGAAAAACCAATGCATATATTTTCTTTTGCCTCATTTCACATTGTTGCTATAGTACTGTTACAGAAAAATGAAGGTGGTTATGAGCAACCTATTACATTCTTTAGCAAGTCTTTGCAAGTAGCAAAGCTTAAGTATGACATCAATGAAAAAAGGCATATGCACTGGTGAAAGGAGTTAAGGCTTTTAGATGTTACTTAATGGGAGCTACTCTCATTGCTTTTGTTCCTACTACTATTGTGAAGGACATCTTTTCACAACAAGAGGTATCTGGTAAGAGATGTAGGTGGATTAATAGAATACATAAATTTAATATTGATATTCAAATTACCAAACTGGTCAGAGGTCAAGGTTTGGCTAAATTGATGGCAGAAGCTAACCTAGAGGCAAACCAAATTAATCAATTTGATGGTAGTTTTAGGGATAATGCCATGCCCAAAACTATGAGGGCAAATACACAAAAAAAATTTAAAATTCATAATTAAAAAGCTCTAAGTTTGATAAGGTTGTGATCACAGCTAAAATAAAGGTACTCTACATTTCATCTTAAGTTTTTAAACTTGAGGAGGAATACATCATTAAGATTTGAGCTTACAATTTTTTCAAAATGTTATCAACGTTAACCACGTTATTTTATTAACTTCACAACAAGATATGAAAGTTATTTAAATAACATTCTAAAAGAGTTCAAGTTTAGATTAATCTGAAAATATCTAATCAAATAAAGTCTACATTTAAACTAAATTTGAATAGTCAATTAACCTTTAAAATTAAGACTACTTACTACTCAAAGATTAGATTTTACTATCAATATAAGACTAACTAACAATGATAACTAAATTTAACTAGAGATTAAATTAGAACTTTCTAAAATAATTAAATAACTAAATTAACTAAAAACTATCCTAACTAAATCTAAACTAACTTAAATTACATTTTTACTTAACACTACTCATATTAAAAAAATATATATATCTAACACAATTCTAAATCTAAAATAAATAACTGAAATAAATAACTAAAACTACGTACTATCAAATCTAAGACCTAACACTATCTTATTTAACATCAAATAAAACACAAATGAAATATAATAAAAACTAACTATTAAAACCACTAACTATAATTTATAAACTTAAATATAAAACTACCTACCTACAATCCCCATACCCTAAGCTACACCTACACCCCCTAGCTACCACGCCACCCCCCCCACCCCTTCTACCCAAGACCTGCGCTTTTCAAAAGTTGGGCGCACTGCCCAACCTCACTGACCATGTGTCAGTGGTACCCCATTTCCCATCCACGCAAGGACAATCCTCCAAGTTGGGTGCTCAACAAGATTTGGAGGGGATTTCAAAGTTTAAGAAAAAAATCACTTGATTTCCATGAATTTATTACTTCAACCTCCATGAAAAACAACTAAGGTTAGCGTTGGGCAAGGAAGGAGATGGGATGATGGGATGGGGGACAGGTGACATCACCCTCCCATCAGCAATCCAAAATATAAAACAAACAAACCTTTTTAAAATGCAAGTTAAAAATATGTGTCCAAGTAAAGATGAAAATGCATTGAAGGCAATAAATTTAATTAGGTAGTTTAGGATATTTAGATTTTACAAAGTATTGTTTTTAAATCATAGAGGGTCTATTATAATATTAGACTATAATAGTATGAACTCACTTTTTTTTTTCCATACAATTTCTAGAATGATATATGTGCTACTACAGGCCTTATTATTTTTTTTTCATGCATTTGAAACTTTCTTGTAGGTTTAAGTCTTGCTATGGAGTTTTATACGATTGGTGTTTTTAATTCATAATGATATTAACTTATCACCTTATTATGTATCATGCTCAACAAAATCAACTATTGCAAGATCATCAAAACCTAAATAAATCTCTTATGAATTCTTTCTTGATAATTTCTATGATCCCTAAATACTATACATTTCAATTATACCCACATTACATGAAATAATCATCTACATATTCATTTAACTATCTATTATAACTAATGGAGCAAAATTGGAATAACATAGTGACTAAACTAGTCTTAAGGCAATTGAGAAAATAAGGAGATCAGGATGATGATGATCTATTCATTTGAAGGGAGTATCTAACACACAAATTTCTTGCAAATTTACTTCCAACAAAAACAAACATGAACTAAATCATATCAAACCCAAAGGAGATACCATACATTTACAAATTTAATCTTGCACAATTGAACATCCTCATTTCATCTTGTCTTTGATATACATTCATATGACGGAATAAAAAATGAAAAAGAGAAGCAAAAATTACTCAATCACTTATTTTATTAACAACCTGATTCAAGGGCTCAGCCAAGAAAAAATTAGGAAGAAAACCCAGCTTTGTTGCCAATCCAACAAAGTTTGAAATACAACTTACATAGGATTTCAACCCTAAATTACAATAGTTTTAATTAGATTTTCTTCATGACCCTCATCAAGGGATTCGTATCAATTTCTGCATCATATTTCTAGTACCTTGGAGGGAACATAATCTGATCAAGTGACCAAAAGCATGACCAAGAACAATTCAAAATATGCATATTTATACAAGGTTTTCACAACAAGATCTACAATAAATCAACACTAGGGAAAGGTGGATTCTTCCAACTAGGAGA
Source organism: Cupressus sempervirens (assembly GCA_028749045.1). NCBI lineage: Eukaryota > Viridiplantae > Streptophyta > Pinopsida > Cupressales > Cupressaceae > Cupressus > Cupressus sempervirens. The sequence goes on along the minus strand of CM053789.1, from coordinate 98,391,302 downwards.
AGTCGAGCACAACACCAAATCAGATGCCCAATCAAGGCTATTAACCAAGAACTTCTGTTCTTCCATTTAAAAATGCCATACTCATACAAGATTTGTGCTGACGGATAGGGGCCCATAACACCCTACCCTTTCAACCTCTTCTCATCCTGAGAAGAGACTTTGCACTGGTTAGAGTCCAACTAAACAGACCTTTCCCAAAATTGGTCACTTCTGCCCTTTCCAAGGGTGAGTAATACAAAAACACCCATGCAAGAAAAATCTCAAAATTTCAAACATAAACATGAAAGGAAAACATCCACAACAACAAGGTTTTCAAATCTTCGCAACATACTCACAAACATAAAAACATTGAAACAACAACAAAGTAGCATAAACATGAAACAAACATGAAAACTGAATAAGGGAGATGAGAATTTCCTACCTTCACAAAGAGGTAATGGCAATGAACAAATTTGAGTAGAGTTTCCACTTCCTTCCTTCAATCTTCAAGAACTCCTCTCTAAATGTAGAGATTGGGTAACAACCTCCACAAGTCCAAGAAGGGCCTCTAAATAGGCCTCCAACTCAACCACCCAAGGGCTCAATAACTACCCCCACCCACTTGCAATTCTAGAAACTCCTAACTCAACCTACACTATGATTAAACCCTAAGTGGAGATGAGGTGAAGTAACTCAAGATAACCATGGTCAATTTTCGCACAAAGGCAAAAAGAGACTTTTTGAGTGACCTCAAAAGTCAATAAAAGGGGCTTAGGGGTTGGAAAAGACCCCTAACCCATACCCATACCCTTTGGGTATAATAATATCAAGTTTTAAGTCTTAGGAAAGAGGTTTAGAGCCAAATAAAATCTAGGAATAAAATAGGACCATCTAACTACTCTAACTTTGCAGATTAAACACTAATCCAGATTAAGGGATGACTAACCTCGATTAAGAACCCAACTAGCAAACTGACACCAACTAAACCAACTTGGGTCCAAAGGTTAAACAACTAACCCTAAATAGCACACTAAAGCACATAAACATTTTACGAGTGTCAAGCAACACTGAAAGAACATAATTATGACCATTAACATTCACTGAAAAAAGAAGATACATACATATATCTCACAAGACAATACGTGAATTATGAACAACAAGGTCTCAAAAATTAGTACAAGGAGATCAATTCTGTTTCTCCGTAGGGTTTGTCGGCTAAATATCTACACACTCATTGCACACATCAGTAGTACCAAAAAATTACATGTACATAATTGTATACGTATCAAAAATTCAAATAAATTAAAACATACATTAATAAGGGTTTCTTCATCCTGCTTAATTCTTAATCATTTTAAAATCTCTTAAATTAAAGTCTCAATCCTACATTTACTGATTTCATCAACATACATATACATGAGACATTAAATGACAATCATCAAATATATCTGAAAGTAACATCACACAACATGAAATAATAAAGTATGTTCTAAGCATCAGATAATGTCTCGACATCTCGAGTCATGAATATCAAAATAATAGTAATGTATCACTATGCTACGATGGGTTGGGTGAGGCCTCACATCCTCCCCCACTAGGCATAAACTTCCTCCTGGAGTTCATCAAAAAGATATGGGTACCGAGATCGCATCTGTGTTGCATCCTCCCATGAAGCTGTGACCTTATTATAACAGTCCCACTGGACCCTAACTTGGTCCAGCTCTCAGCTTCAAAGTGCTAAGGTCCGTCAGGCAATAATGTGAATAGGATCTAGTGCTAGTTGTCTGTTCGACTCCACCTGTTAAGCATCCTAGTCTATAATATGAGACTCATCATAAATGTATCCTCTAAGTACTAAAATATGAAACACATCATGGATGCGTGACAAGCTAGGTGGCAAAGCTAAATGGTATGCAACAGATCCTATCCTCTCAAGGATCTCTAATGGTCCAACACATTGGGGTGCCAACTTAGAGCCATTTCCAAAATGAATCAGACTCTTGTGTGGTTGCACCCTCAAGAACACTCTATCACCAACCTGATACTCTTGATCTATCCTCTTCGCATCTGCATACTTCTTCTACCTATCCTGTGCCTCTCTCAGGCATTGTCTAATCAGGGTCACATGTTGCTCCATCTCTTTTACTAACTGAGGACCAATAGATACTTGATCCTCGATCCTATCCCAACTCAAGGGTGTCCTGCACGGTCTACTGTACAAAGCCTCATAAGGAAGCATACCTATGGAAGAATGATGCCCATTGTTATAGGCAAACTTGATAAGATGAAGGTATTCCTCCCATTTGACCTAATGATCCATCATATACATACGTAGCATGTCCTCCAAAACTTGATTCACTCACTTGGTCTAGCCATCGGTCTGAGGATAGTACGATGTACTAAAATTGAGCCTAGTGCCCAAGGCTGACTGTAACTCTCTCCAAAATGAAGAGGTGAACAATGAGTCTCTATCGGAGATGATCTTATGGAGAACACCATGAAGTCTAATAATGTCTCGCAAGAACACCTAAGCTATGTCTCATGCTGTGAATGTAGTATGCATGGGTGAGAAGTGGGCAACCTTGGTCAATGTGTCAACTATCACCAAAATGGCATGATGGCAATGAGATGACATAGGAAGACCAACAATAAAATCCATAGATATAGTGTCCCATTTCCACACTGCAATCTCATGCGATTGGAGAAGCCTGCTAGGATGACGGTGCTCCACCTTCACCCTCTGGCACTCAAGGCATCTCGCAACTATGCTAGCAATCTACACTCTCATGCCTGGCCAATGATACAACTACCTCAAATCTGCATGTAACTTCTTAACACTGGGTGCACTACATATGGTGCTCTGTGAGCCTCAAGTACAATGAGCTCACGCAAACTTCCAATGGAAGGTACATACATACGTCCCCTACGATGCAAAATTCCATCAAACTCCAAAGAATACTCTACAAACTTCCCTTCCAAGGGTCTCTAAGAATGTACTAACTGACTAACTTCTGCATAAAGCTCATCGACTGGTAAGTGCTGTAAGATCCACTCTTTCAAATCAGTGCAAGTAGTCACAGATGAAAGCTCATGGTGCCTTCTACTTAAGGCATCTGCAACCACATTCTTCTTTCCTTGATGTAATGAACATTAAAATCATACTCACACAAAAACTCCATCCACCTTCTTTGCCTAAATTAAGGTTTGGCTAAGAAAATATGTACTGCGAGCTCTGGTGATCAGAATGAAGCTCGAATCTATGACCTAGAAGGAAATGTCGCCATCTCACCAAGGCATGAACCACTACCTCAAGTTCTAGATTGTGAGTAGGATAATTGAGTTCATGAGTCTTCAACTTCCTAGACTCAAAAGAAATAGTTCATCCTTCCTACATAAGGACTGCCCCTAAACCATCTAAAGATGCATCTGTGCACACCACAAAATTTGCAATAGGATCTGGTACTGCAAGAATCGGTGCACTCATGAGGGCTCTCTTGAGCTCTTGAAAAGCTCTACCAAACTTCTTTGTCCACTCATACTTCTTCCCCTTTTTTTGAAGAGAAGTGATGGGGTGTGCCAATCTAGAGAATCCTGAAATGAAGCATCGGTAATATCCTGCTAGCCCCATAAAGCTCCTCACTTCAGTAACACTGGTGGGTGCTGGCCAATCCATGATAGCCCTAATATTTGATGGGTCTACTAAGACACCATCACCTGATATGACATGACCCAAATAATGTATCTCAGGTCTAAAGAATACACACTTCGACAAGCTACCAAACAACTAATTCTCTCTCAGCTTCTGCAATACCAATCTCAGGTGCTCTTCATGCTCTCTCTCATCATGAGAATAAATTAGAATGTCATCAAGAAACACAACAACAAACTTATCAAAAAATGTACAAAATACTCCATTCATGGGGCTCATGAATATAGTTGGAGCATTCATAACGCCAAAAAGTACCACGGTGAACTCGTAGTGGCCATACCTAGTATGAAAAGCTATTTTTGAGATATCACTATCCAAAATCCTCAACTGATGGTAACCTGACTTTAGATCAATCTTTGAAAATACTCGGGCACCCTGCAATTGATCAAAGAGATCATCGATTCTGGGAAGAGGATATCAGTTCTTGATGGTCACTTTGTTCAATTATCGATAATCAATACACAACCTAAGTGATCCATCCTTCTTCTTGACGAAGATCACCTGTGCACCCCAAGGTGACACACTAGGTTGAATATGCCCCTTCTCTAAGAGTTCCTCCAATTGAGTCTTTAGCTCACTAAGCTCATGAGTAGTCATCCTGTATGGTGCTCTCAAAATTGGCTTGGCTCCTAGCACTAGGTCTATGTGAAAATCCATTGCTCGAGGTGGAGGCATACCAGGAAGCTCTGAAGAAAACACACCTGCAAACTCCTGAAGGATTGGAAAATCATCAAGGGATGGCTCCCTCTCTAAATCTTCCTCTCTATCACTAATAGTGATAGCAAACAACTGACAACCCTTCCACATGCACCGTCTAAGCTGCATAGCAGAAATCATATGAAGGGACACTGACCTCTTCACTCTGAAGATCTCCCTGGAGATACCATCATCATCCACACATTCCACCCTCTTTTGTCGATAATCCATCTTGGCGCTATGGGCATAAAGCCAATCCATGCCAAGAACAACACCATAAGAGCCTAGAGGGGTAATGCGTAGATCAGTCCTAGTGGACATGTCTTCAATCTGCATCTGACAACCCCGCACCAAGGAATTAACTGACACTCTGGCTCCTGAGGCTAACTCTACTTCCCAACTAACATCTTATCTAACTACCACTAGCCCAAAATGCTCCACCACAAATGGAGATATAAAAGATCTAGTAGCCCCAGAATCAAATAAAACTGCAACCATACGGCCCTTTATAATACCTCTAGCCTCGATAATTGTGGCCTGATGCTCAGCCTGGAAGTTGTCAACCACTACAAAAACTCTATGGGATCTACCCAGGTCACCAACTGTCGGCTCTGAAAAGGCCCTGCTTTGACCACTGGATGCCTGTCCCTGCAGACACTCCCTAGCTATATGACCCATGCCACCACAAGTATAGCATGATTCACGAGAATAAGATTATGCAACCTGTGACTCGGACTATTGTGGGCCTCCTAACCTGCTAGGTATGTTGTATCCACCCCTAGAAGATTGCTGAGTCTTCACTGATTGTGACTGTGGGGCCTGTACTTTCTAATCTTGCCTAAGACCTTGTGACTGCCACTGCTTGGGCTCTAAGCCCTGATAACCCTGAGAAGGTTTCTACTACTGCTGCTGGGGTTTTGGCTGCTGAGACTGCTGGCCCTTAGAGGACCCTGCTGTATAGTTTTGAGACTGATCCCATGAATCCTGCCTACCTCGAGTATCCTTAGCAACTAGTTCTATCTCCATTGCCTATCTAAAAGTGGTAGGGAATGCCATCCTAACTGGGCCTTGAAGTGAGAAATTCAGACCCATGATAAAGTGATGCACTTGAAGTTTCTCGTCCTTCATGTATTCCACATAAGGAAGGAGCTCGAGAAACCTACTCTCATACTGAGCCACTGTAAGGCCTCTATGATAAAGAGAATGGAACTCCTCTATCTGTTTCTACCAAAAATGCTCTGACAAGTACCTCTCTCGAAATCTTTCTAAGAAAGATTCCCATGTGAGGGTGTCCATCCTCACTCCACCTATAATCTCCTCCTAGTGCCACCAGTTGGAGGCATCCCCTCTCAACTGATGAACTTCTAGGCATGCTTTTAAATTACTCCTATAAGGGTGTAACCCGAAGCACCACTGTAAGCTCTACAACCATGCCTCTACTACTGAACCCTTAGTGGAATTGGTAAATAATGGTGGCCCAAGTCGAATCAATTCCCTGATATCATCTCCTACATATCTAGGAGGTCTGTCAAATGGGGTCCTCTTTGGTATATGGACTCTTCCTCGTGTTCACCTTGACCCTCTAATAGCCTCGGTGGGGGACTCCTAGTCCTCTCTCTAACTTTGGGCTTGCCTCCTTCGAGTCCCTCTGCTTCCACTACTAGAATCTATTGAACTGGCTGAACTACAGGTGCTACTCTCTGCTGAACTACACCAATCAAAGTCTAAAGTGCATCTATAATGTCCTAGTTTGGGTTTGGTGGTGGTGGAGGTGGAGGTGGTGGTAATGGAGGTGATCTATCCTCCTGTCTCGCTCTACCACCCCTAGCCCTATAACCTCTGCATCGTCGGCTATGTGTAACAGGCGGCATCTATACAATTAAAAGTTTGAGTTAAGTTTAGGAAGCACAATGGTTTAAGGTTCCTAGTCTTGAAACATGGGCTCTGATACCAAAATGTCATGCCCAAAACTATGAGGAAAAATACACAATTTTTTTTAAAAATTCATAATTAAAAAGCTCTACGTTTGATAAGGTTGTGATCACAGCTAAAATAAAGGTACTCTACATTTCATCTTAAGTTTTTAAACTTGAGGAGGAATACATCGTTAAGATTTGAGCTTACATTTTTTTTAAAATGTTATCGACATTAATCATGTTATTTTATTAACTTCAAAACAAGATATGAAATTTATTTAAATAACATTCTAAAAGAGTTCGGGTTTAGATTAATCTAAAAATATCTAATCACATAAAGTCTACATTTAAACTAAATTTGAATAGCCAATTAACCTTTAAAATTAAGACTACTTACTACTCAAAGATTAGATTTTACTATCAATATAAGACTAACTAACAATGATAACTAAATTTAACTAGACATTAAATTAGAACTTTCTAAAATAATTAAATAACTAACTTAATTAAAAACTATCCTAACTAAATCTAAACTAACTTAAATTACATTTTAACTTAACACTACTCATATTAAAACAAAATAAATATCTAACACAATTCTAAATCTAAAATAACTAACTGAAATAAATAACTAAAACTACTTACTATCAAATCTAAGACCTAACACTATCTTATTTAACATCAAATAAAACACAAATGAAATTTAATAAAAACTAACTATTAAAACCACTAACTATAATTTATAAACTTAAATATAAAACTACCTACCTACAATCCCCATACCCTAAGCTACTCCTACACCCCCTAGCTGCCACGTCACCCCCCCACCCCCTCTACCCAAGACCTGCACTTTTCAAAACTTGTGCGCACTACCCAAGCTCACTGACCATGTGTCAGTGGTACCCCATTTCCCATCCATGCAAGGACAATCCTCCAAGTTGGGTGCTCAACAAGATTTGGAGGGGATTTCAAAGTTTAAGGAAAAAATCAGTTGATTGCCATGAATTTATTACTTCAACCTCCATGCAAAACAATTGAGGTGAGCGTTGGGCAAGGAAGGAGATGGGATGATGGGATGGGGGACAGGTGATGTCACCCTCCCATCAGCAATCCAAAATATAAAACAAACAAACCTTTTTAAAATGCAAGTTGAAAAGATGTGTCCAAGTAAAGATGAAAATGCATTGAAGGCAATAAATTTAATTAGGTAGTTTAGGATATTTAGATTTTTACAAAGTATTGTTTTTGAATCATAGAGGGTCTATTATAATATTAGACTGTAATAGTATGAACTCACTTTTTTTTTGCCATACAATTTCCAGAATGATATATGTGCTAATATAGGCCTTTTTTTTTTTCATGCATTTGAAACTTTCTTGTAGGTTTAAGTCTTGCTATGGAGTTTTATAGGACTGGTGTTTTTAATTCATAATGATATTAACTTATCACCTTATTATGTATCATACTCAACAAAATCAACTATTGCAAGATCATCAAAACCTACGTAAATCTCTTATGAATTCCTGGTTGATTATTTCTATGATCCCTAAATACTATGCATTTCAATGATACCCACATTACATGAAATAATCATCTACATATTCATTTAACTATCTATTATAACTGATGGAGCAAAATTCGAATAACATAGTGACTAAACTAGTCTTAAGGAAATTGAGAAAATAAGGACATCAAGATGATGATGATTTATTCATTTGAAGGGAGTATCTAACACACAAATTTCTTGCAAATTTACTTCCAACACAAACAACCATGAACTAAATCATATCAAACCCAAAGGAGATACCATACATTTACAAATTGAATCTTGCATAATTGAACAACCTCATTTCATCTTGTCTTTGATATACATTCATATGATAGAATAAAATATGAAAATTTCAAGAGAATCAAAAATTACTCAATCACTTATTTTATTAACAACCTGATTCAAGGGTTCATCCAAGAAAGAATCAGGAAGAAAACCCAGCTTCGTTGCCAATCCAACAAAGTTTGAAATACAACTTACATAGGATTTCAACCCTAAATTACAACAATTTTAATTGGATTTTCCTCATGACTCTCATCAAGGGATTCATATCAATTTCTACATCACATTTCTAATACCTTAGAGGGAACAAAATCTGATCAAGTGACCAAAAGCATGACCAAGAACAATTCAAAACATGCATATTTATACAAAGTTTTCACAACAAGATCTACAATAAATCAACACTAGGGAAAGGTGGATTCTTCCAACTAGGAGAAGTTGAGCACAACACCAAATTAAATGCCCAATCGGGGCTATTAACCAAGAACTTTTTTTCTTTCATTTAAAAATGCCATACTCATATGAGGTTTGTGCTGACAGGTAGGGGCCCATAACACCCTACCCTTTCTCCCTCTTCTCATTCTGAGAAGAGACTCTGCACTAGTTGGACTCCAACTAAATAGACCTTTCCCAAAATTGGTCACTTCTGCCCTCTCCAAGGGTGAGTAATACCAAAACACCCATGCAAGAAAAATCTCAAATTTCAAACATAAACATGAAAGGAAAACATTCACAACAACAAGGTTTTCAAATCTTCCCAACATACCCACAAACATACAAACATTGAAACAACAACAAAGTAGCATGAACATGAAACAAACATGAAAACTAAATAAGGGAGATGAGAATTTCCTACCTTCACAAAGAGGTAATGGCAATGAACAAATTTGAGTAGAGTTTCCACTTCCTTCCTTCAATCTTCAAGAACTCCTCTCTAAATGTAGAGATTGGGTAACAACCTCCACAAGTCCAAGAAGGGCCTCTAAATAGGCCTCCAACTCAACCACCCAAGGGCTCAATATCTACCCCCACCCACTTGCAATTCTAGAAACTCCTAAGTCAATCTACATTATTATTAAACCCTAAGTGGAGATGAGGTGAAGTAACTCAAGATAACCATGGTCAATTTTCGCACAAAGGAAAAAAGAGACTTTTTGAGTGACCTCAAAAGTCAATAAAAGGGGCTTAGGGGTTGGAAAAGACCCCTAACCCATACCCATACCCTTTGGGTATAATAATATCAAGTTTTAAGCTTTAGAAAAGAGGTTTAGAGCCAAATACAATCTAAGAATAAAATAGGACCATCTAACTACTCTAACTTTACAGATTAAACACTAATCTGGATTAAGGTATGACTAACCTCAATTAAGAACCCAATTAGCAAACTGACACCAACTAAACCAAATTGGGTCCAAAATTTAAACAACTAACCCTAAACAACATATTGAAGCACATAAACATTTTATGAGTGTCAAGCGACACTGAAAGAACATAATTATGAACATTAACATTCACTGAACAAAGAAGATACATAAATATATCTCACAAGACAATACGTGAATTATGAACAATAAGGTCTCAAAAATTAGCACAAGGAGATCATTTTTGTTCCTCCGTAGGGTTTCTCGGCTAAATATCTAGACACTCATTGCACACATCAGTAGTCCCAAAAAATCACATGTACATAATTGTATACGTATCAAAAATTCAAATAAATTAAAACATACATCAATAAGGGTTTCTTCATCCTGCTTAATTCTTAATCATTTTAAGATCTCTTAAATCAAAGTCTCAATCCTACATTTACTGATTTCATCGACATACATATACATGAAATATTAAATGACAATCATCAAATATATCTGAAAGTAACATCACACAAAAGGAAATAATAAAGTATGTTCTAAGAATCAGATAATGTTTCGACATCTCGAGTTGTGAATATCAAAATAATAGTAATGTATCACTATGCTACGATGGGTTGGGGTAAGGCCTCACAGATAATATTTGTGATATGGATACTTCTGATTGATACAAAGACATAATTTTTTATCTGCAAACTATGAAATCTCCACCAGGGCTAACAAATAACTAGAAAAGATCCCTCAAGTTGCAGGCTATAAGGTATGTTATACTGCAGGGTCAATTATGGTAGAGAAATATGGAAGGGGTACTTTTGAAGTTTGTAGATGAAAATGAATCTAAAAGAATTTTGTAAGATATGCATTAAGGTGTGTGTGGAGGTCACTATATGGCTAAAACCATACTCATAAAATTCTTAGGGCTGGTTTTTGGTGGCCTACACTTTTCAAAGATACTCATGAGTTTGTAAAAGTTTGTGATGCTTGTCAAAGGTTTAGCGGAAAGTTAAAATTCTCTGGGAATTTTTCATTAAGACCAGTTGAAGTACAGGCACCATTTCAACAATGGGGAATTGATTTTATAGGTGAGATCACAAATAAATCTAGTGGTGGTCATTCGTGGATCTTGGTAGCCACTGATTATTTCACTAAGTGGGTTGAGGCAGTCCCTACCAAGAATGCTACAAGTAAGGTAGTGATTAATTTCATTCTAAATAATATTGTGACTAGATTTGGATTCCAATAGAATATTATAACAGACAATGCGATGTGCTTCAGATCAGAGGAATATAATTCTTTTTGTAAAAAATATGGCATTACAGAGTATACATCATCACCTTATCATCCTCAAGAAAATGGTTGGGCAGAATCAAGCAATAAGAGTATACTAAAGGTTATCAAAAAAATTCTAAGGGAAAATAAGAAGGTGTGCGATTCAAAGTTGCCGTTAGCTCTATGGGCTGATAGGGTTACTATGAAAAAATCCATTGGATGTGCCCCATTTGATCTAGTTTATGTTATATAGGCCAGACTTCCACAAAAAAACCTAAACGAGATGTATAAATTTGTTCAACTATATGAAGATGACATCATTGAGGAGATGCAGCTTAGAATGGATGATAATTTTTAGCTAGAAGAAGCAAGGAGGGAGTCTTCTGTTCAAAATCCCAAGTTACAATCACAAATGAAGCACTTATATGACAAAAGAGCCACTAAAAGGAAATTTGAAATAGGTGACATGGTATTGATGTGAAATGCTAGATTGGAAGATAAAGGAAAGCATGGTAAATTTGACCCAATCTAGCTTGGTCCATACAACACTTGTTATTGAAATGGAGAAGATTCATATTTTTTGAAGGATTTAACTAGAGGTATTCTTGAATTGCTAGCTCATGGACAATTCTTGAAGAGATACTTTTCTTAAAAGTATCTGTTTTCCATGATTCTCCTTTAACTAATTTTATAATTTAGTCTTTGTTCATAACTCCATAGCCACCATGAAAGCTTTGTTTGTGCATGCAAACTTCTCTCCTTGCAACATCCACTCCCTTATAAAGTTTAGTGTTTTTCCTCCTTAAAAATACTTTGGTGACTTAGGGTTAGTTTTGAATTAATGGCTTTGATTCATCCATTTTACCACTTAAACCTTCCCTTTTTATGATTACTTGCATGTAAAGCATTGGGAATTCATATTAATATTTTTCCTTATCTCCAAGTATTGTAATTCAATCTTTAATTTGGAAAAAAAATGGTTTGCATAGTTGTTTGTGTCATTACAAAAAACTACGACAAAATTTTCTTACTTGACATCTGATGCTCGGCATATACTATTCTTTATACTCTAACTTGACATCTCTATCCCTCAACATCCACTATTTTCTTGGTTCCTAAATCACTCAGCATACACTATTTTCTTAGCACTTGAATGACTCATCACATGAGTGGTTCGACACTCACTATGGACTCGACATGCTCTATTATATACGTGTTGTGCTCGGTATGTACTACTTATTTGGCATGAACTAAGTAAATGACTAAAGTGTGTAGACATTCACTTCTCAAAATTGATATGAGATCAACAAGTCCAACCTTATAGGCCTATTGAACTTGAGGTTGTATACTTAACTAAAAAAAATCTTGATAAGGGGAAGAAAAAGGTAGTAGGGATCCAGATCAATGAACCCAAAAATCTCTCAAATAGTCCTACCATGTCTAAGCTTGATCTAGATTTAGAGAAGGCAAAAAAAGAGAGAGAAGATTAGCTAAAGAGCTTGAGAAGGTTGAGAATGAGGCCCAAGCTACGAAGACTAGAAGAAAAATAAAGTTTATCAAGTCTAATTTTGTGCTCAAATTTTGACCAAGCTAATCCTTACAAGTTTTCCCATCTATTCGTACTTGTGGAAGTAAGGAGTTTTTTAAAAAATTTGTGCCCCAAGGGCATTATTTGTACAACTTAGGAGTAGTTTTCTTGCTTTCAATAAAGTTGTTCGAGAGAAATTTTTGGAGTGTGTGGTCTGCTTCCTCTTGTGGTCTAAATCCTTGCCATGATTTCAAGGGACATGCATCCCTAGATAAATCCACTATTGGGACTCAAAATTAAAGCACTAATTTTGAGTACCATTCTGAAAATCAAATCAAATTGAGGCTTTATAAGCACTTTTCTGACATGTCTACCCAGTTATCATTTTGAGGTCTATGAATTGTTTCATATATTAAACACCTTTCATTATGCATGCATCCCATAATGATAAATTTTCATTCTAAATCATTTTGTGAAGTTTCAATTTGAGCATTGCTTAAATTTGCATTTTTGGTAGTGTCAAACAATGAGAGAAAGCCAAGTTTAAAATTAAATATCTTGCACCTGGTTAGGTTTCATGACTCACCGCTTTGGTAGTATTTAGTATACATATTAGAGAACCTATTTTTAAGATTTGAAATCATTTTTATAACTTTTGAATAAGTTTTGAATCTCTCAAAGTTGGTTTTTTACTATTGTCATGCTAATGCATATTGCTAAGAATTTGGGGTAGTCCTGTTTAACCAGTCATAACTTTTACCTAGCTGATCCTATCAAAGAAATTACTTTTGAATTTGACTATAAGTGTCAGAGATGTTATGTTAGAGAGTTGAACCTATAAAAAAATCCATTTGAATAGTTTTTGAAAATGATTCCAAATGCAATTTATGAAGTTTTATAGGTGTCTAAAAGTGTAGATTGATTAGTATCCATGTTTGAGATGTCATAACTCTAAATCCATGATAGATGAAACCAAATGGATTATAGCACTATGGTATACTCTAAAAATAATTTAAGTGTTCCAATTTTTAAGTGTTGACAAATTCATCTTCACACTTTGCTAGGTCCATTCTTTTTGTGAAAATCATTGCTCTGCTAGTATTCCCAATTCTACAATTCTAAGTACTCAACTTTGACCACTTTCCAAATTTTTCCAATTATTTTTCATGAGTCCAAATCATAGATTCATACTCTCCATGTGACAAAAAAATATAATTCCCAAGTTTTCATGCCTCCAAGTGATCATTTGAGCTATTTTCAAAGTCAAAACCAAATGCAATTCATTATTTTCTAGCATGTCTGTTTGTAGGTAGTTTCAAGTGAGCAACTTTGATGGTCAATTTTTTTTACCTAGATATTTTTTGGTTAATAGTTTTTCTTCCTTGATATGTTAGTTAAGACCATGACTGTTTACTTTCCCAAAGGCTTATGGAAAACATAATGTTAACAATAGAATGGGTCAGTATGGTAATCCATCAAAGAACCCTGAATTAAGAGGTACAACTCCCTTTTAGGTGAAAGATATGAAATGAATTTTTTTTTTTGTTTTGGGGTGTTTCCTTTACTAAAGAGTGGAAGAGGCAAAAATTAGGTTGCTTGACACTTTAAACAACCTAGGCAAAGAAGAGGGATTAACTCACAAAATGCAATCTACTCAAGACTAATAATGTAGATTAGTAGAAACATGCCAAAATAACTATGACAAAAGGAAGGAAGGAACGATAGTGAAATTATTAATTCCTAGATTGTAGAGTTAATCAGTGCTTTCACAATACCTAGATTTTCTATGTCTCAGCTTCTCATACAATAATTTGTAACTTCCTTATATAGAGGATTAAACTAAACTCACAAATTATAACGAATAGAAGGTATTTTTGTACTAAAGAAAGTAAAGAGAAAAATCCATTGAATGAAAGAAATAAAGCCAAATTCATTCACATTTGTCAACTTTCATCATTTAACACATACATTCCATCAACTCCATTTAAACTAAATGAACAACAAAAACTTAAAATGAACTCAAAGTCCCATAGAGTAGTCCCAACAACTTGGATTTTCCCAAAGTAAACTTTTTTGATCTTATTCACATCATAAAAGATTACATTTATAGGCCTTCTCAAATTGGACAGTTATATCAAATGATTACTCCATAGAGTAGCTCTCAATAGAAACACTAAAAATAGAACAAGCTTAATGTTGGTTCTTGATTCAATAGTGATTATTAGTAGCAGTAGGCAACAAAATGTATTATACATAGAGGTAGCTAATACTCATAATTAGCATAATACATTAGATCCTTGGGCCAACAGCATAAAGCATGGTGCTTCCTACACTTCTGGCTATGTAAAACCAAGGTGGGAGTACCTTAGGGAATTAATAAATTTTTTGACTCTTACCCTTAATCCTTACGAATGGTAGATGTGGTCCATTTTCTCTAATATATATAAAGCAAAAATGAGCTACAACAACTAATAGTACTTTCAAGAAGTTCCACACATAGATGTTGACTACCCTTGTACACTTGATACAATATATTCACTAATTTAGATTTGAATGTAAATTGGAGATCTAGTGGTAGAATTTACTCTTACTTACTTCTAATTTATGTGACCAGTGCCTTGTACATTGGGTAGAAAGTTGACTATTAGTAGGAGATCTAATTCAAATAACTTGTAGATGAATCTATCAAGTAATCTCCCATTTTCATTCTTATGAAATATCCCCTTCATAAATTCTACTAATTTACTGAAGCACTTCCTTAACTCTTTGAATTAATAGTAACAATAGAACTAGTATACAACCTATCCAGACTACATTCAATCAATTAAACCTTATTTAAATGATCTCAAAGTAAACAAACTAATAAAATGGAGATAGAAATTGGTGACATGGATATAGTGTAAGTACCCCTTTGTATTATCATTTTAGAAGACTGATACAATGACCAATAAAAACTCAATGAAAAGCCTACAATATCTTTTTGATTCTATCATTTCTATATATCATCAAAAAGTACACAATTAGAAAGTAAACTCAAAACAACTACATACAAATGGACCGACTATACTTTTCTCGAAGGAAAAATTATACAACTTTTAGACCCATCACAATGCCTTGAAAACTCATTTATATAAGCCTGAGTTGCAACAAGAAAAGGGAAAAATGTGACTAATAGGTGTCCTTAACAAAAGGGAATACAAAGATACAACAAACTTTTTAAAATATCTTTGTAGCCTCAACACAAAAAGAAACAATAGAAATAGTTGCAACATGACAACTGGAAGCATCAAATCTACAATTTTTCCTATTCTTCAACTACCCCCTATTGGTATAGCCTTTATTTCTATGATTTCATCCCACATAATGAATTCTCTTTTTGTTGGCCACTCACATGCTTTAATTTTTGCTAAGTCACCAACTAACTTTTTCCACCTGGCATATGTGACTGCCTTCCCCTTTGTTATGAACCTATTCATTTCAGTTTCAACTTTAAACAGAGTATCAATGAATTCATCAAAAGAAAACTCATCATGTCACCTTCAAAAATTTATGCCACCTATGGAAGATCTACAATATGGTCAAAAGAATTAGACCACTCATTCCAATCTTTTATTTGATTATCTTAATTAAGAATAGAAATTATTAAGGAATAAGAACCATTGATCAACACTTTCATCTTATTCTGAATGATTGTCAATTTCCCTGTAAAGAATTTTAACATATCCTCTACTCTATTTGTACCCTTTTAACTATAATGACCTTATCAGGAAGGTCTGGTTTTTGGCCACAAAGGTATTAATCTATCAAAAAGTTGTATGTATGGCCTACACTACTTGAAAATGGGGTCTAATTAGATTATTACTTCTTTGCACATTTTCTCAATAGCTTGTAAGTTGGTAAATCCATTATATGCATCTTTAGAGATTCTCTTCAAGATTCCTATCTTGTGATTCAAAATATTCACCATTATGACCCTTTTTACTGCACCATCAGATTAAGAAATCTCACCTTCCACACTAATTACTCGTGCTTTTACTATTACCCCTATGCATATATTCTCTATTTGGACTTCCACCTCAATAGTGTGCCTAATTTCTTCCACACTCCTCTATGCATGTTTTGCCTCTATTGTAGCTTTGAGTTGGTCCTTCAGAGATGCAAAATCCTCTACGAGGCTCTAAACCTTTCCCTCCAACTCTTCTATAATCTGTTTCTGCACATAGCTTGTTTTAAGCTCTTCTTCATATAACTTCTTGGTATCCAAGCACTCATTTTAGGCAGCAACAAGCCTATCCACAATTTGTTCCATATTTTCCTCATTCATGAATACAAAGTTTTTGATCATGTTGGAAACATCCTTGCCTATGGTAGTATCTAATGCCTAGGTAATTATGTTACCCTGAGTAGTCTCTTCTACATTCATCATTTTAGCCTTATTAGTGTTAGAGGCAATACTCTAGATAGCTATGGTCTTAGTATCTATATTAAAACCTAACCCTCTCTTCAAACCCTCACTTCTGGTGGCCTCATAGCTAATTTTCTTATCTTGCCTTCTGATCTATTCAAGTACAAAGGCCCTTTCAATATCCCAACGTAGCACTAAAATCATGCCACTTCTATACACCAACTCCTTGGCTTCTGCAGGGGTCATTGTCTCACTATCTGGATCATATGCTAACTATTTTTCTACTAGCTCTTTATTTTTCTCCGGATCTTCTCCTAGCATAAGGCTCAATGTAAGCTCATTTTTCTTAACTTTGTATTAAAAAAATTTAAATTTTGATGATTTAATAAAATCATCATCTTCCATGAATTTCTGATATTAGATAAGTCTATCATCCAACCTAGAAGCTACAATTTTCAAATTAGTAGGGGCTCTACCGAAATTTGTTTCCGTCTCATGCAAATAAGTCTTCCTAATGTATGTAAAATATTGATCATTACCTGGTATAACTTGTAGGACTCTACTCAGCACCCTCTCTGGGCTATGCATAGTTTTTTGTCTTTTGTTTCCTTTGGCTACCCATGCAGAAGATGAAGGTTTCTCCTCCTCCTCAACATCAATCTCCAATTGAACATCATGCTTAGGGGATTCTCAATTTACTATTTTCTCCTCTCCTATAGTCTCATTTTGCATTTGAGCCATAATATGGTCAAAATTTTCCACCATTTTCCTCAAATTCCCAGGATATGGGATCTTTGTGTAAAAGCCCTTGAAGTATAGATTAAACCTCATCAAGGCATTCTCTACCTTTTTGATCTTACAATACTTTCCCAATAATTCCTTAGACTCCCTTTTTGCCACAATATTTGCAATTAAATCTTCTATAGGGATGGGTTTGCTGGGAGGCAGAATATAATCCCTAATAGCTTTGACTTCATTGGTTACATAATTATCTATGTCATACATTCTATAGGGTCCTGTGGAAAATTTATACTGACATAAATACTCATTGACCTACTCATAAGAATTCTTTCCAATTATAAAATCTCCTACTTTAAAACATCTACACACAAATATAGGTTTATGTAGGGAAGGAGGAATCATTTCTTTGTTCATCAATAAAAATTGCCAAAGGAATTCAAAAATGATTAACATAGGAGATAAGTATTTGGGAAATATATGAGGTGGTCATGGGAATGCATAAACCCTCATTAGGGTACACTCTTTGAACAAAAATATATCACCTCAATTATGGTCCAATTTCAATTTATCATCTAAAAAACAAAGTCTAAGTAATGTTTTCAGAATAGAGGGAGCCCTAAACAAGGTATGATCTACCATTCTCATGATCACATCACTAAAAAAATTTAAAAATACAATTGCATTTTAATAATGAAAATTTCTATCCCAAATATGAATCCATAATTGCATAGGCAACTCACCAAATTCATCAGATGTTTAATCAATGAAATCCTGGCAGATATAGCCAATGTTCTTTTACAAGATTAGATGCATAAGCAATGAGTAATGATGAAATTTGAAGTCCTCCAACTCTCCTTTCTTAGAATTCAAAATCTGATGGTGTATGGTTTCAATAATGAATGCCACATAGTCATATTCCCTATTGTGTATAGGATCTTGTATGTCACATGCCATTAAAAAAAATGAGCCATATGCACAATCTTCTTCCCTGTTACTTCCTAGGACTTTTGGTAATCCATACATAGTATTCTTAAAGTAGTTCTTGAATCTACTCAGTGGCAAGTGATATTCTACTTTCCTTGGTATTTGGCATGCCTTCTTCACATTATAGGGAATATGAGGTAGCATCACATTATTTAAATAATGAGTTTTATTTCTTCCAAATTTTCCCTATAAATCTTCAATATCTATAGGCACATCCATTTGCCCGTCCAAACTAAAAGCTTCTATAAAAGAAGTCTCATCAAGTGTACATAAGATGCTCCCATTGTGTCTATGAAATGATCTAGTGACTAGATTATACAAATTTATTAGAGCCTTCAACAAATCCACATCAACAAATACTTTGGGGAATATTATTTTTTCCATATCCATGTTCCATGGGTTACATACTTGCACATTTTCAATTCTATTTTGATATAAGTACATGAACAAATAAAATCCATCAATCTTGGGGCACATTTCATGTCTGCATAAGAAGTAAGGGTCTTTAAAAACATGGTCATTAGCTAAAACTACATTGGATGATCTTGGGAGTATCCTCATCCATTCTTTTGCATTTATATTTGGTTTCCTAACTTGGGTTTTATTTTCAGCCTTGGTTGTCCCTTTCTTCTTCTTTCCTTCTACTATTACTTCAACAAAATCTTCTCCTTCCTCTTCAACTTCTACTTCATCAATAGGGATCTCCTCAACATCCATGTTAGCCATTATTTTCTAAAATTTTATATCTCAAAATCCTACAACACTTGCACAAAAAATCACATAGCTATGGATACCTAAATAATTTTTAGAAAGGAAAACACAAGCTCTAAAAAATTGCAAATACTATGAACCTTCAATCAAATCTTTATTCTTTATTCATGTGATCTACCAACTTTAATAAATTCTACATGCATGATCTTTAATACCATCCTTGTAG
This sequence comes from Cupressus sempervirens, assembly GCA_028749045.1. Classification (NCBI taxonomy): domain Eukaryota; kingdom Viridiplantae; phylum Streptophyta; class Pinopsida; order Cupressales; family Cupressaceae; genus Cupressus; species Cupressus sempervirens. Next base: position 98,371,943 of record CM053789.1, on the reverse strand, counting down.
GGTGTCAGCAAACAATGTCAACTGTGTAAAATGATCATGAAGTACCGTTCTACTTTTTTTTTTACTTGGCTATGGTTAAGTCCTCATTTTTCTTCACTGGCATGACACCTTAACTGACCTCATTTTTCAAAACTCAATCTTCTACTTATACATTGGGTCCAAACCCTTCAACCCTCATAACTTTGGAGGTGCATTTATCATACCTTTATGCTTATCTAGTAATGTTTCAAAAAATCTCAAGCATAGAAGTGTTAACCCTCTATAAGCATGGCTTTACAATCTGTTCTATGCACCTATGATGCCCTTTTATCATAAGAACTTAAACCCTCTCAAAATAGCCTTATGTATTTATGCTTCAACACATTTTGTATCAGTGTAAAACATTCAATCCACCTTTTAGTTTATCTTTTATTCCCCTATGCTAAAGTGCATGATCTTGCTCTTTTCAGAGTTCCTTATGCTCATACACCAAACCCATCTCATATCCATGGAGAGAGACATGGAACACTTCTACATCTTTACGCTATACTTGCAAATGTAAGAACATAAGGGAAAACTTTAATTTTAGAAAATCAAAGACCTAAATTATATTTTATAAATAACATCACCGTTGATTTAAGAAAATGCAAAATGGATGACTTAAGTTATCTTCCACATGGGCTAGGCCCATCTGAAACATTTGATGTGTCACAATTTGATTTTCTCTTTTTAGGACCCAAATGACAATCTATCAGGTCCCACAAGACACATTCCTCTTTATCACATCACTTTACGATTGTCTACGAGCTAAAAAAATGAAAGTATGTATAAGAAATAAAACATTTTTTCACTCTTATGAGTTTCCTTTGTCCATAGAACCATAAAGTCCATTTAATATTCCTTTGAAACATCTTTTACAATATCATAAGCCTTTACACCCTTAAGCCATAAGCCCAAAACTTAGGAGTGTAAATCAAAATAATCCATCTTTTTTCCCATCTGCTCAACTTGTTATTTGTACCCCTATAAATCAATCAACATAACCACTTTAAACCTTATTATGCTTATACACCAAAGAGGAGAATGTATAGCCAAAGGTTCCCTAATGAAAAGCTCTCATTGATATGGGCTAACTCATCACTGTGGAACCATAAGACAAATCTTACAAGGTATGAAAACTTCTTTCATGCCTTCACTCAAGGATCAAACATATGACCGTAAAGCTCAAAATTCCATCACTTTGTTGTTGCGAGATACACAATTGTATACCCATCAACCAAACTCTACTATTCCCTTATGTCATTTAGAAAAAAGTAACCATTGAGATAGAGGAAAGAAAGCATGATACCTCTACAAGAAGCATGAACATCATAGAATCATAAGAGAAAAAAACTTGAGATTTTTTGAAAACCCTTTCAAAAATTCAAGATAAACCTAAGGTTTTAACATATTTAGGACATTTTGAGGACTATGTTGATGACAAACCTTGTGAATTTAATAAATTTCAAACAACACAGACATTAGGGCATAGCAAGGGTTACACAAGATTTGAAAAATGATAAGAATAGAAACTATAATCTGCAGGACACAAGGACTATATGATATTTCATGCATATTTTGGAAATCCTCTATAGTGTGAAAAATCAAACCATCACTTAAATAATTGTTCATTATAGAGATTTAGCAAAATGACAAGAATAGCTGAGATTAGAAAATAGAGGATGGAATTACAGACATAAAAAACATTATGCTTTCTTGGGAGTTATTAACTTTTCTCTATATATCTTCATAGTGTTAGTTATTTTATTCAGCTCTTCGACACCTAGAATAAGAATGTTGTTAGCTCTTATTCATTCAATAATAATGCATTTTAGTAAGTATATCAATTTTGGTCACCCTCAACTAAAAATTATCCATTTTTCTCTTTATGAGTATGTTTTCAATTGATAATTCATAGATCTTAGCCACTTGGAAGTTAAGTGGGTCAATAACTTCATCAATGAATATCAGAAACTTGGACTTCATTCTCTTAAGGTCAACGAACTTTTTATTAGTGGATACAAAAGATTTAGTGTACAAAATATTCAAATATTGGAATAGCTTATCCATGATCTTTTGCATGAGTTCATGCACATCCTTGAGTGCACTTGCAGATCTCTTGGAGTTTTCAATGAAAAACTCTAAGGATTGATTCTATTGGTAAAGCGACTCTTAACTAGTCCTTAGGATTCCATGAGTAATGGCCACATTGGATTTCATACTTATCACTTCCTATAAAATGACCAATTTCTCTGTTAGCCTATCCATTAACCTTTGTATGATTGCTTGATGGTATAAGGTGACCTCTCTAAGCTTGTGTGCATCTAGTACCAAGCTTCCCAAATTCTCAACCAATGAGGGACCTTGGGATTTCATCTGGTCCACTCATGCTCAGCATACTTGCCCAAATTTCTTTTCTTTCTATAATTTGATTAGCAGTTTCTTGTTCTCTTCTGCATTTTATGTACTCCCAAGTGCAAATTTTATGTACTCAACTAACCCTTTACTAGATACCTTCAATTTTTCCTTCTCTGCTCTTAATTCCTCCAACTTTTCTTCAATATTTTCATTATTTGATTTCCATTTATTCACCATGGAGCCATGCACATGGATACTGATATCCAATGTTTTGATCTAGAAGTTATCTATTGATAGCTCATGTATTTTTCCTTCATTTTGGGGCTTTGTAATTTCAACTATCATATGGCCAGTTGTCAAATTTTTTGACAATTTAGGAATTTCCTTTTTGTTCTTAGTCTTCTTTGATGGATGGAAGGAAGTGATTTTCATGATCAAGTCCTTTGATGGGGATACATCCTCATGTATTCTCTTTTTTTTACTATTATTCTCCTCAAGAAAATATTCTATGCAGAGCACATTGATAGCAAATTGTAGGGTCAAGAGATCAAACAAATTTCTTGGGATTAATGGAGTTAGATTGGTCTGAGAAGAAATGGGAAAAGAATCAACCTTGGTCACTCAAAGCCTTGAGATGCATCTTGATCTTGACCATCCATGGGATTTTTGTCTATATCTAGATTGATAACTTGAATAGGAGAAGAAGGCCTCTTCATGAAATTATCTTGTTCCTTTTCCTTTTGTTCATCACCTTCTTTCTCTACCACATTCCCTTCTTCTTCTTTCCTTATGTTGTTACTTCAATAACATCTTCTCCTTCCTCTTCAACTTCTACTTTGTCAGTAGGGATTTCTTCAACATCCATGTTAGCCATTATTTTTTGAAAATTTATAACTTAAACTCCTGCAACACTGGCATAGAAAATCACAAACCTATAGATACCTGAAGAATTTTCTGAATGGAAAACATAAGCTCTCAGAAATTGCAAATACTCAGAGCCTTTAATAACATCTTTATACTTTATTCATGAGATCTACTAGCTTTAATAAATTTTGCATGCACAAGCTTTAATACCATCCTTTTAGGGTGTCAGCAAATAATGTCAATAGTGTAATACGACCCTAAAGTACCTTTCTACTTTTTATTTTACTTGGCTATACTGAAATTGTCCCTTTTCTTAACTATCATGGCACCTCAACTAACCTCATTTTCAAAGCTTAGTCTTCAACTTATACACTAGCTCCAAACCCTTCAACCCCAATAACTTTAGAGATGCACTTATCATATCCTTCTGGCTATCTGGTAATGCTTCAAAAAACCTCAAGCATAGCAGCATTAATGCTCTCTAAGCATGGCTTTGCAATCTATTCTATGTACCTATGGGGCCCTTTCATTGTAAGAACTCAAACCTTCTCAACATATCCTTACATATTTATGCTTCAAAACATTTTGTATCAGCGTAAAACATTACTTTCACCTTTTAGTTTATCTTTTATGCCCCTATGCTGAAGTGCATGATCTTGCTCTTTTGAGAGTTCCTTACACTCATATGCCAAACCCATCTCATATCCATGAAGAGAGACATGAAATACTTCTATGTCTTTATGGTATACTTGCAAGCATAAGAACATAAGGGAAAACTTTTATTTCAAAAAATCAACAACCCAGATTAGATTTCAAAAATAACATCATCGTCAATTTAAGCAATGGAAAAATAGATGACTTATCTTCCACGTGAGTTGGGCCCATCTGACACATTTGACATGTCACAATTTGATTTCTTCTTTTAAGGGCCCAAGTGGAAATCTATTAGGACCCACATGACACATTCCTCTTTATGACATCATTTTATAGTTGTCCATGAGCTAAACCAATGGAAGCACATAGAAGAAATAAAACATTGTTTCACTCTTACGAGTTTCCTTTATGTGTAGAACCATAAAGTTCATTTAATATTCCTTTGAAACATCTTTTACAATATCATGAGCCTTTATGACCTTACACCATAAGCCCAAAACATAAGAGCATCAATCAAATTAATCCATCTTTCTGCCCATCTACTCAACTTGTTATTCATACCCACATAAATCAATGAACATAACCACTTTAAACCTTATTATGCACATATGCCAAAGAGGACAATATATAGCCAAAGTACCCTAATGAAAAGCTTTCATTGATACAGGCTAACTCATCACCATGGAATCGTAAGACAAATCTTACAAGGTATGAAAAATACTTTCGTGCCTTCACTCAAGGATCAAACATATGAGTGTAAAGCTCAAAAGTCCACTACTTCATTGTTATGAGATACACAACCTTATACCCATAAACCAAACTCTCCACTATGTCCTTATGTCATTTAGAAAAATATAACCATGGAGATAGAGAAAAGAAAGTACGACACCCCTACAGGAAGCATGAACACTATAAAACCATAAGAGAAAAGAACTTGAGATTTTTTGAAAACCCTTTCAAAAATTGAAGATAAACGTAGGGTTTTAACATATTCAAGAAATTTTGAGGACTACGCTAATGAAAAACCTTGAGAATTTAATAAATTTCAAACAACACAAAAATCAAGGCATAACTAGGGTAACACAAGATTCAAAAAATGATGGGAATAGAAACCCTAATCTATAGGACACAAGGACTATATAATTTTTCACACATATTTTGGAAATTCTCTGCACTATGAAAAATTAGACCATCAATGGCTTTGTCTAGGGATGATAGACTACCTAACTCTATGCAAGAATTTGGAATTTATGGTAGAGTAGACCACATACTTGATACATAAATGACAACTTCCTCAAAGAGCATAGAAACAAAAAAAAAAAAAAAAAGGAAATCACACTATAAAGGGGTATTTACAGGGACTTAAAAAAATAACATAATGTACAAGGATACAAGAAACCCTACCACTATTGTTCATGGAAAACAAATACTTTAGGAAAAGTACCTCTTCAAGAATTGTCCATGAACTAGAAATTCAAGAATATCTCTAGTTAGATCCCTCATAAAATATGAGTCTTCACCATTTGTATCACAAATATTGTATGGGCCAAGCCAGATGGGATCCAATTTACCATGCTTACATTTATCTTCCATCCTAGCATTCCACATCAATACCATATCACCTATTTCAAATTTCCTCTCAATGGCCCTCTTGTTATACAAATGCTTCATCTGTGATTGTAACTTGGCATTCTGAATAGAATAATCTCTTCTTATTTCTTATAGTTGCAGGATATCATCCATTCTAAGTTGCATTTCATCAATGATATCATCTTCATAAATTTGAACAAATTTATACATCTCCTTCAAATTATTTTGTGGAAGTATAACTTGTATGCCATAAACCAAATCAAAAGGAGCACATCCAATGAATTTTTTCATAGTATCCCTATTAGCCCATAGAGCTAGTGGCAATTTTGAATCTCATGCCTTCTTGTTCTCACCTAGAATTCTTTTGATAATTTTCAATATGCTTTTATTGCTTGATTCTGCTTGACCATTCCCTTAGGGATGATAAGGTGAGGATGTGTATTCTATAATGCTACATTTCTTACAAAAAAAATTATATTCCTTAGATCGAAAATGCATGGCATTATTAGTTACAATCTTTTGTGGGCATTCAAACTTGGTGACAATGTTATTTAGAATGAAATTAATCAGTACTTTACTTGTTGCATTCTTAGTAGAAATTGCTTCAACCCACTTAGTGAAGTAATCAGTAACCACTAGGATCCAAGAATATCCACCACTGGACTTGTTTGAAATCTCACCAATGAAATTAATTCCCCATTGTTGAAATGGTCTCTAGAATTCTATAGGTCTTAATGGTAGATTCTCATAGAACATTAACTTTCCACTAAACCTTTGACAAGCATCACATGTTTTAACAAACTCATGAGCATCTCTAAAAGGTGTTGGCCACCAAAAGCTAGTCCTAAGAACTTTATGAGTAATGGATTTAGCTATATAATGACCACTACACACACCTTCATGCATATCTCTTAAGATCCTTTTAGATTCAATTTCATCTACACATTTCAAAAGGACCCCTTCCATATTCCTCCACCATAATTGCCCCTACACTGTAACATAACTTATAGCCTACAACTTTAGGGATCTTTTCTAGTTGTTTGTTAATCTTGGTGGGGATTTCATGTTCTGCAAGTAATAAATCACATCTCTATAACAATCTAAAGTATCCATATCACAAATATTATCCCTACAACAATCATTAGGTTAATTAATTTAATTTGCCTCTAAATTTAATTTTGTCATCAATTTGGCTAGGCCTTGACCTCTAACTAGTTTTATGATTTGAATATCAATGTTAAATTATTGTATTCTTTTAATCCACCTACATCTTTTGCTAGATACCTCTTTTTGTGAAAAGATATCCTTTACAGTAGTAATGGGGACAAATGCAATGACAATGGATCCCATTAGCTAACATCTAAAAGGCTTCACCCCTTTCACCAATGCATATCTTGAGTTCTTCTTCTTGTAATGATTTGCTAAAAAATGCAATGGGATGTTCATAACCTTACACATTTTCTATAATAGTATTGCAGCAACAGTGTGAAATAAAGAAAAAGAAAATATATGCATTGGCTTATCATAATTTGGTGCCCTAAGAACAAGAGCATCCTTAATAGCTTTCTTGATCTTCTACAATGCAATGCTAGGCTCCCCATCCCATTTTATCTGAAATCATTTCTTCAACATCTTTGATATAGGCCTACTAATCTCTACAAAATTAGTCAAAAATCTTTTGAGAAAGTTAATCTACCCAAAAAATGACTGAATTCCTTTAACACTTTTAGGCTTATAAATTTTGTCTATTGCTTCTACCCTTTTTGGGTCAATCCTAACTCCATGCTTACCAACTAGATTCCCTAACAAATTTCCTTCAGTAACACCAAAATTACACTTTCTAGGATTTAACGAGATTTCATACTTAAGGGCTCTAATAAATAGCTTTACTAGATGCATGCAATGATCATTCTCATCCTTAGAATAAGCAGTTAGATCATCCTAATATACAACCAAGAATTTATCAATAATATTAGCAAAAGCCACATCCATAGCATGTTGAAAAGTAGCCCCAGCATTAGTAAGCCCAAAAGGCATCTTGACATATACATAAATACCCCATGGAGTAGTAAAATAAATCTTAAATTGTTTTGATTCCTTAACAACCACTTGATTATAGCTTGAAAATCCATCCATCATGGATATAAGTTCAGAGCTAGTGACCCTTTGGAACATAGCTTCCATATTTGGTAAACCATAATTATCCTTTAATGAAGATATATTAAGATCATGCAATTTTTCAATGTTTTACCATTTACTAAAATACTCAAGAAAATTGGTTTAACACTTCCCAAATATTGATTTATAGAGCTATCCAAAAACATATAAGGAATTTGAGACACAACTACTTTAGCTTCTTTATCTTTCACCTTTTCTTTATTTCTTTCTTTGGGATTATGATTTTCATTGCAATCATGTCCTACCTTTGTATCAGTATCTCCCGACCATGCTATGGCTTTATTTTGATGTTCAGGGATTCTTAATCATTTAGACAAGGGGACCTTGATAGTTATTTGTGATAACATAGTTGTCATGTCTATAGAATAATTAGAGGGGCCATCAACAACCATACTCCTTTTCTCATGATATTTATCCAAAAAATTTACAGTACCTTGATGATTCTTGTTATTTTTAGTGCTCATTTTTTGTATCTTCTCATCTAACTTCTTGGGAACATTATTTGGGAGCTCAAAAACTTTTGGATTATCCACCTTCTTTGGTTCTAATTTCTTACTAGTAACTTTAACCTACATGGTAGGGATTTCTTTAGGCTTCACAACCTCTGCATTTTTAAGATTAACCCTTTTTATAAACATACTAGGCACCTTTTCATTACCATCTTTTTGAGCCATGTTTGTAGTCTACACTTGGAGCTATCATGTTGGCAATAATTTGATCAATATCTTTCCCAGAAGGCTTCCTTAATGTCACTTCTTCTTTGGCAGTTACCATATTACACACATTATCTTCACCATCACTCTCATTAGAAAATACCTACTGCTAAATATCATTTTGAAATTGACTTTGCTCATTTACATATCTATCATAATCTTCATAGTCAAAATAATCATAATTTGATTCAAACATATTACATCCTACATCATCATTACTTTCTTCATGTTTCTGACATTCTTCTACTGCAATTTGATTTCTAGGGAAGGACAAGGCTACTGCACAAGATTCAAGAGCATGGGGTAATTGACACATAAAGAACCATGTAGGCTTAGTAGTGAACTCAGTATCATTCATTAGATTTACAATTTTTTTTGATAAGGGATCAGGGGTCACCTTATTGTTGGTGTTCTCGGGAGAAGGGACACTAGGCTAACCATCCTTCCAAGTGGTGTTATAAGGGAAATGTTGCAACCTATTTTATTTATTGAAATTTGATTGATAAGGGACCCTATTTTCAATGGGATTTTTATCATTTTTAACTTGAAAAAAATTTAGACCCTTTGTAGCATTTAAAGCTTGACTTATCTCACTAGGCTCTTGCTTTTTTCCACCTACAATGTTGTGATCTTCCTTTCTATTTCCCTTACACCCAAACAACCTAGGGTCATCTCTTTTAATTTCTAATCTTCCTAAAATTCTCAAATTATTTTCTATATTAATAGCAATTTTGAAGACATCTCTTAAATTCCTAGATTCTTTATCCCTAAGTTGGTATTCCATTTTACCATCAAAAGCATTCAAGTAAGTGATCAAACATATCTTGTCATCAACTTACATGGCTTGCATTAGCTTATAAATCCTTTTTTGAAATCTATTGTTAAATTTAGTGATAAACTCATTAGAAAGCCTCTTAATGTTATTGAATTCACTTAGGATATAACTTTGGTGCTTGCCACCATACTACTCTTTGAAATAATACTCAATATCATTCCAATCAAAAGTGCATAATTTAGGAAGTCTCTTGAACCATTCTTTAGCATCTTCAGTTAATGACTGAAAAAATAACTTCATAATAACATCTTTAGCTTCAACCTCATAATCACTCATCATATCAAGAAAACTCCTTAAATGGTCCTCACAAGTGATAGCATTATTCCTGACAAACTTAGGAAACCTTTTTATCATTTCTTGTTGGATGGGGTTATGGAACCTATGGATTTCAACAAAACATATTTTCCTATAACCCTCTAACTAGACAGGTCTCCTTTGTAAATCAATATTAGAGTGATTGGTAATATTTCTCTTAGTATTATTTATAGTATTACTAGTACTAGCATCACCAATAGATTTATTAAGATCTATTTTCTATGAAAAAGAAGATAAGAAAGAAGCAGGTACCTTAGTAATATTTTGATTGGCATCATTAGATCCATCATTTAAATACATCATCTTTAGGTATAACTACAAACTGCTTCCTAGCATTTATATGAATTTAGTCTTATTATTCATGTTAGTTATGGCTGCTTCATTTTCTGTAATTTTTAATTTCTTAGCCTAACCATCCTTTTCTTTCCTTTTCTTCTCCAACTCAATATCAAAAGGTGACATGGAATCATGGATCTGAACAATTTTTGATGGTTCCTTAATCTTAACACCAATCTCCTTTTGTTTTCCTTTATCCTTAGCATCAATAGTATGCTCTACATCTTTTTCTTTGTTGTTGTCAACTTCTAGAGCACTATAGTTTTTAATTTATTGTATTATAGGTCCTTCTAGATTCATATTATGAGTTTCCAACAACCTTTTTTCTTGCATCTTAAGTTGTTCAACTTGACCTATAACTTATGGTTGCTAAGCACTAGTTGCTATCTCATTTTTCTTCTTTAGGCCAGCAATTTACCTAAGTATTGTCAACTTTTCTTCAAAAGCTTTCATAATCATTTCTTACTACTTCTTTTGCAATCTCTTATTTATGGCTTCTTACTCAACAAGTTGCATTCTTAGGATCTCAATCTCATCAGGATTAGGGATAGTAAACTTAGAACTAGCAATTATTTCATCATTAAAACTCTCAAGATCTAAGTGTTTTGGTCCTAATTGAGAATAATCATATAGAAAAGGGTTCCTACTTTGTTGAAAGAGGTTATTACTATTTCTTTTATCCAAACTGGGTGTACTTTTCTACCTAATAGTATCTTGACATATTACTTTGGGAATACTAAAGAAGTCATCACCAGAAAATTTAGGATGGGCTCTAGAACTTTAGCAAGATAATTCCCTTTCCATAGCAAAAAAATGAGAATTCTCTCCCCTTATCACTTGCTCTTGGGATTGGCCTTATATTTGTATCTAAGGCCATTTCATAGCCCAATTATGTCTCCCCCTAGGAGGGAGGTCAGTTTGTAATTTAATTCCTAGGTTTTTCTTCACATTTGCCCATGTGTTCTTATTTTACATAATTTGAATCAACAAATTTCTAAATCTTGACACTAGTTAAAACCTTCTAAGTTGCCACCCACCCTATTAGAATGGGAATAATCACAATTGCAATACTAAAAATCTTAGAGAAAATGCAAATAACCCCCAAAACCATGGAAAAATTCACGTGAAACACCTATCTCACACTCTACCAAAGGGAGTAACGTATCTTAGATGATATATACTAGTTTATGACAATACTAAGTGCATTTCCCTAGTAGATTTGCTAATTTTGTTGGCTCTTGATTCAATAGTGATTATTAGTACTAGTGGAAAACAAAATGCATTATACCTAAAGGTAGCTAATACTCATAACTAGCATAATACACTATATCCCTAGCCCAACAGCATGAAGCATGATGTTTCTTACACTTCTTGCTCTACAAAACCAAGGTGGGAGTGCCTTAGGGATCTAATAAATTTCTTGACTCTTACCCTTAATCCCTACAAATAGTATATGTGGTCCATTTTCTTTGATATATGTAAAGAGAACATGAACTATACTAGCTAACAATATTTTAATGAAGTTCCTTACATAGATGTTGACCACCCTTATACACTTGATAAAATATATTGACTAATTTAGATTTGAATGTAAATTGGAGATGTAGTGGTAGAATTTATTCTTGCTTACTTTTGATTTATGTGACCAATGCCTTGTCAATTGGGAAAAAATTTAGCTATTAGCAGGAGATCTAATTCAAAGAACTTGTAGATGAATCTATCAGTTGTAATCACCCATTTCCATTCTTATGAAATATCCCTTTCATAAACTCGTAAACTCTATTGATTTATTAAAGAACTTCCTTAACTCATTGAATTAAAAGCAATAATAGAACCAGTATACAACCTATCTATTGTGCTCCCACAACACATGTACCATTCCTTACTAGGAATGGGGACCCCCTCCTTTTTTCAATTCTTGAATTATCCATTCGAGAATCGAAAAAAAATTTAGAGTCAAAAAGTTTAAAAACCCAAAAAATTATAAAATTATAAAAAAATTATTTAAAAAATGTGCATACTATACGCACACGAGGTAGACGAGGTGTGCTTTTTTCACTTGCACACAAGCGTAGGGGGTGACATGCACCTCGCACATCTATTAGGCTATAAAACCTCCCTCCACCACTAAAAGACTTATCATTTTTTCATTTCTTTCAATCAGCTCACTTTTTTTCTCCTAAGGTGAGCATACATGCTCCTCAGCATGCTCACGCATGGCTCCCATATCGCATGCCCATATGGCCTCTGAGGCATGCACTCCATAGTGGATGGCCCATGTGTGGCTGCTATGGCATGAAACATATAGCATCCACAATGCAAGCCTATGCATGGCCTCTATGGTGTACGACTTCTACAATGTGCACCTTTGAGTGTGCGCCAGCATGCAGCCTCTACAACATGCAATTTTTGCACCATGCATGTTGTGCTCACCACATAGTGCTCTACGTACATGCTAGCACACTCATCATTTTTTATTTATTTTTTTCCATTAATTAGTAAAATAATACTTTTATGTTATATATATATATATATATATATATATATTTTCCATTATTCTCAATTGACAAACATTCTTTCTCATGAAAGATAGATTAAATGGTGTGCACATCTAGAATGGTACCCAAACCCATCATTTTCAAATTTCAAGGCTTACCATCCAAATCAAGATTTCATGATGACCACAAAAAAATCATCGATACTGATTTAGGGCACACATATCTAGGAGAATTCCTTAGAATTTGTAACAAACCAACTAAGAGATCAGCTATGGTATCTTCACTAATTAGTCCTGTGTTGAATGTAGTGTCACATCCCATATTAGTACAATCAGTTAGACTAATCATGGCCTTGGCACAATGTTTTGTCCCTGAAGAAAGGGTGGTCAAGAGTGTCATTGGAGAGATTGTGTTAGACCTACAACTCGACAATATTGAGAGGGTCTTCCATCTCCCAAGAGTATACTAGTTCATTAGACTCTCATATGAAGTAGCTGAGAGATGATATAGGGAGCACTAGAAGGAGGCGACATACATCATATAATCATCTTACCTTATTGAAAAGCCTCCTCGAGGAAGGATAATAGGAAAAGTGGATATGACTCAGGGATATATGAAGGAGGACATTAAATATTCCATCATCCTTTTGAGAAGAGTCATGGGCTTACCTACAATAGGCCACCTCAGCACTTTCATGGTCAACTTCATTGAGACCATCAAAACAGTGAAGATATCACTAGACTAGGCCATCACACTAAGTGAAAACTTGTGTGAACAATTAAGGGTAGTAAAAAAAAAATAAGAAGTTCTATATGACTTCTGACATTGTATACCTGCTCACAACAAGGGCAAAAAACTATCTCAATTTGTACAAAAGAGGTAGTATGTAGGATCCTAATGCCTAGCCATACATTGCCTACCCTCAACTGGTAAAGAAAAAGATCTCAACATAGAGCAAGGAGTATAGAATCGTGAATGATGCATTCATTTTTGCAATCATCTAATTCATTGAGGGAGATTATGGGAAGAGCTTATCTGATGAAGCCAAAGCATAGATTATAGTTCTTAGATCCTACTTCATCTAGTTCAAAATGTTCACAAATCTATCAGTAGCTAGTGCCTCCATCAATCCTAAGAAGTTCCCAAGATATCCAAGTGACAAACTAGTGCTAGTGGAGATTGCCTAGCAAATTGAGCTAACATATGAAAAGATAAAGAGACAAAGGAGACCTTGTTGGGCATGGCCTTTAGTCATTGGACCATATTAGGTGAAACAGAAGCAAGATATTCCATCCTTTGAGTGGAAATGGGAGAATTATCCTCTCAAAAAATACAACTCTCCCTAGCGATACTTTGACAATATTGGGAAAGTGGAGAGTCTAGCAAGAAAGGAATTTCAGCATGAGGATGCTATTGAAGATCACTAGATGAATGCAACAAATTACTATGATGTCCACATAAGGGACTATTGTAGGATGACTTTGTATCTATTAGAGAAGGCTCTCTAGTTGAACATCCCAGAAAAGATAAGGCAATGTGATTCTAAAGAGTTATTGGATCGCTAGTTCAACTCAGACAAAATTGGTGAAAGACCCATTATGAATGTTGAGGTTGATAAGGAAGAGGATGATGATATTAATCATCAGGCAAGGCATGTCATTATAATGATGAAGGATTGGATCAAGAAGCCTTTTCTGCTTGATCCAATACCTAATACAATGATCTTTCATGTGTATGCCTGGGTAGAAAGAGGTAGAGGGAAGAAAGTAACAATTCCTACCTTTGTGGACTAGTATCCTATCAAGCTAGAGATGGTATACCAGTTTGATCACTCAATTGGATACTATCACCCTCTAGAGAGGAAGGGAAAGAAAAAAAGGAAGAGGACATCCCCTTGAAAGATTCAAATAGAACAGGCTGCAGAATAGGTACCTCCTTGGTAGCAAGAAGAGAGTTCACAACGGTTTGAGGATACTAGAGCTACTCAAGTCTAGGATGAAGCTCAACTACCTCCTATTGTGCCCAACCAACTAGAAGAGGGAGAGATTCCATATGTTTCCATTCCTCCCATGCAAGAAGAGCAAACTTCTCCTTCTACTTCTAAGAAACAAAGGAAGTGGATTAAGATCTAGATGAAAAATAGGCAAAGGATCAACAGAAGATTGGTGCCTTCCCTATCTATTCCTGAAACCATTCTGGAAGGGGATGAAGAGAAGGAATAAGAAGAATCAAAAGAGGAAAAGGAACAAGTGTCATTACAAGGAAGAACTCAGCTAGCAAGAGCCACTGAGCTACAAAGGAGGAGAAGTGCAATAGGTACCTCGCCATCCACCCAAGAAAAACTCTTAGAACTATCTTCTTTGAAAGATGAAGTATAGCATTGGGTGGATGAGCAGAGTGAAGAGGGCGATGACATTTTTTTAATGTCAAACTTTTATTTCATGCCCATAGGTATAGAATTAATTTGGGATAAGATTAGGGACACCCCTACAAGTGAACCTCAATAAGAAGATTGGATGAAGATGTTGCCAAATACATAGGGTCCTGAACTTACTCCCCCATATCCACCACAAGTCACAGTGGTAGATAAGGGCTTAGTTACTCCTCCACATTAAATTTTAGAAGAAGAGTAGGTTTAGAAGGAACCATCAAAGGAGGAGGAACTAGAATAAATGGTGACTGATGAAGTTTTGAAGGAGGGACCAATGGTGGAATAATCCCAACCACCTTGCCAAGATACTAAAATGCAAGCTACATGATCCATAGAGACTGAGGCTAGAGAAGGGGAGCCCTCACAATAGGAGATGACTCCAAGCTAGAGCAATAAGGGGAAGGAGGTAGTAGAACACACCCCTTGATCATCAAGAGTCAGGTCCTCAATAGAGCACATCCCTAGATGGATCCAAAAGGAAATAATGAGGAGTACTAAGCCTTAATTTCATGCTTTAGAGGAAGACATCTATGATATTGCAGAGATTTTGAATAAACCTAAGTCTCCATCACATGAGGCAATACTGTTGGTGTTTTTCACCAGCACACAGAACCAGGAATTATTTGCACAAGTGATTGTGCCCCCCAAAGACACAGAATTGGAAAGCCTTGGCCTTGAGGATTAAAAATTCAACCCAAGTAATGATGACCATGGGAGTCAAAGAGGTTCTCAAGAGCATAGAACAAGATGAGGTTGAACTCCAAACACTTTGAAGGTAGATCAAGATCCTAAAAGGATATCTAGTTGAATTTTTTGGTCATCTAGATCTTGAGCACCCCAACAAGACTCTAATTACCATACTTAGAGAAGGGGGAGGTGTGCAACTCGACCCATTTTGAAGGCCTATCAAGAGTGGTGAGAAATTCTTGAGGAGAAAGGTGTTTTGATAATTATAGGAAATTTGAAGTTACTACATGCTACATAGGAGAATGTGAATAAGATCATAGCAATTTTGAAGTAGGACTTTAGTATTATGGATGAAGTATGGGCTTGGAGTAAGAATTTTCAAACTCTAAAAGCTATAAAGGGGAAAAGGTATTGGATTTTGATTGATGTATATATAGGAGAAGAGCTAGATATGATTGATGATTGGATAGAAATGATAGTAGATAGTAATGAGATAATGGAAACATTACACTAGGGGATTCATTGACTCAAGGACCAAGCCCAAGAGAAAATTTTGGAAGTAGAGAAACTCTATAGTGATGCATTCTTAGATATTTTTGAGGATGAGGAATGAGAGAAGTTATTGATGGTTGAGGTAGTAGAAGAAATTTTTAAGAAGAATTTGGAGGAGGCATCCAGTGATGAAGATATCTAGCAAGCCTTTAGGATAGAAGAAGCCCTATTAGAATTGGATACCAAACTTGAGGATTTTGTTGACACCTGAATTGAGGTAGATAATTATAGACAAAAGGTAAAATAAAACTATGAGGCTTTAGATCTACCAAATGAGGCTAAAATTATTGAGATGATAAAGAAATTCAAGGGCAAACATCCAAACATAGATTTGGGATGAAGAAGAACAAAACCCTAATGCCAGAATTTTAATTTTGACACTCAGTAAAATTTTGAGATTTTGATCCTATTGAGGTCCATAGATATATAGCTCTATAGGTGTGGAAGTCCATAGGTGCACATTTTTAGAGGTGTACTAACAATTAACTTCTGGTTCCAAAAATAGCACTTTCCATGCATCAAAAATTCATTCTAACGGTAGTTTAACTTTGACACATGCCTAGTAGAGGACCAGCTTCCAATTTTGGCACCTCTAGACACTCCTACTTTGACTGAAGTACTTCCTCCTCTTTCTTCTCTCATAATTTCTTTATTTTTGACATGTAAAGGCTCGTGCATCCAATTAATGAATAAAATATGGATGAAGTCCTACTAAGCACTAGATTAATTGTTAGAATGTATATATTTAGTTTGTTTTACTATTTAAAAGCATTTTATTGCATGAAGAATATCTCTCACTCTAAACATAAATTGAGGAGACAATTTCTTATAAATACGCCCATTGTAATATGTAACAAAGGTTGTTGTTATTATGCAATAAAATTATGTTTTTCGTGCTCGCATTTGGAGTGTAGTCATTCTTTCTTGAATGTGTCATTATTTTGTTGAGATTTTGATTGAGCCAAAGGTTTATTGTGTTGTTTTTGGTTGTGCAATCTTTTTGTTCTAGTGTTTGCTACAATTTTAGGAATTTCATTGACATATCTAGCTTGAGAAGAGATCATCAAATTGTGCCTACATAACTTGTTGTCTCACATGAGCACACTTTTTGTGGCCTTGCAATTTGATGAAAGGTGAAATATCATATGTTCATTAAAGTTTCTCATCAAAGATTGCATCAATGGAATCTAGGAAGTGTTGCTCCTATTTTCATTGATTACCTACCAATTCATTTGAAACCTTAACTCATAGTGTGTTATTTTATGTAGCTTATATCCATTAGGATTTCATTTCATGTTATCTTCTCTCAAGTTCTATTATTTTCTTTGCTAACCCCCTTGTTAGAATAGGAACTCATATTAGTTGCATTGTTAGTTTGCATTCATTCAAAAATAGAAAACTACAAAAACATAGTTCTTTTATGTGTTATTTTGAGACAGCGAACAGATTCTACTTATTTTCTAAAATCAAAAGTGGACCAGCAAAGGGCTCCTTGTGAAAAATCATATTTATCTTCAACTGAGTAGATTTTGGTATGTTGCAAGAAAAATATAGAACCTTGGAGTTGATCCAAAAGATTAGTTTTTCAAAAGAGGAATTCAAAAGAATTCCTACCATTTAGTATCATGCCTAATAATAGCTCAACACTATCTAGACTACATTCAATCAATCAAACCTTATTTAAATGGTCTCAAAGTAAACGCACTCATAAAATGGAGATAGAAATTGGTGACATAGATATAGTGTAAGTACCCCTTTGTATTATCCTTTTAGAAGGCTGATACAATGACCAATAAAAACTCAATGAAAATTCAAGAATATATTGTTGATTCTATCATTTCTATATATCATTAGAAAGTACACGATTAGAAAGTAAAGGCAAAACAACTACATATAGATGGACCGACTATACTTTTCTTGAAGAAAGGAAAAATTATACAACTTTTAGACCCATCATAATGCCTTAAAAACTCATTTATATAAGCATGAGTTCCAACAAGAAAAGGGAAAAATGTGACTGATAGGTATCCTTAACAAAAGGGAATACAAAGATACAACAAATATTTTAAAATATCTTTGCACCCTTAGCACAAAAAGAATAAATAGAAATAGTTGCAACATGACAACTAGAAGCATCAAATCTTCAATTTTCCCACTTCTTCAACTACCCCATGTTGGTAAAGCCTTTATTTCTATGACTGCCTCCCACACAATGACTTCTCTTTTTGTTGGCCACTTGCATGCTTTGATTGTTGTTAACTCACCACCAAACTTTTACCACCTAGCATCTATGACTGTCTTCCCCTTTGTTATGAACCTATTCATTTTAGTTTCAACTTTAAATAGAGTATCAATGAGTTCATTGAAAGAAAACTCATCAGTCTCATCGTCAAAAATTGATGCCACCTTTGGAGAATCTATAATAGGTCAAAAGAACTAGACCATTGATTCTAATATTTTACTTGATTATTAGAATTAAGAATAGAAAGGATTAAGGAATAGGAACCATTGACCAAAACTTTCATTTGATTCTGAATCATTGTCAATTTCCTTATAAAGAATTGTAACAAATCCTTTATCCATACACTCTTTAACTGTAATGATCTTATCAAGAAGGTCTAGCTTTTTGGCCAATAGAGGTATCAATCTATCAAAAAATTTCATGTATGGCCCCTACTGCTAGAAAATGGGGTCTAGCCAGATTGCTACTTCTTTGCACATTTTCTCAGTAGGTTGTAAGTTGGTAAATGCATTATATGCATCTTGAGAGATTCTCTTCAAGATGCCTATCTTGTAGTTCAGCATACTTAGCATTTCACCCCTTTTTAGTCCACCATTAGATTAAGGAATCTCACCCTCTACATTGATTACTGGCGCTTGTATTGTTACCCCTATGGGTATATCCTCTATTTGGCCTTCCACCTCAATAGTGTACCTAAATTCTTCCACACTCCTTTATGCATGTTCTTCCTTTGTTGCAACATTGAGTGGGTCCTTTAGAGATGCAATTTCCTCTTCTTGGCTCTGAACGTTGCCCTCCAACTCTTCTATCCTTTATTTTTGCACATAGCTTGTTTCAAGCTCTTCTTCATACAACTTCTTGGTATCTAAGTACTCATTGTAGGAAACAACAAGGCTATCCTCAATTTGTTCCATCTTTGCCTCATATATGAATGAAAAGTGTTTGATCATGCTAGAAACCTCCTTTCCTATGGTGGTATCCAATGTCTAGGTAATCATATTTTCCTGAGTAGTCTCTTATAAATTCATCATTTTAGGCTTATTAGTGTTAGGGGAAATACACCAGACAGCTAAAGGTCTTAGTATCTATATTAAAACCTGACCCTTTCTTCAAACCCTCACTTTTAGTGGCCTCATAGCTGATTTCCTTGTCTTTCCTTCTGATCTGGTCAAGTACAAAGGCCCTTTCAATATCTCAGCATAGCACTAAAATCATGCCACTTCTATGCACCAACTCTTTTGCTTCTATAGGGGTCATTGTCTCACTATCTAGATCACATGCCAGTAGTTTGTCTACTAGCTCTTTATTTTTCTCCAGATCTTCTCCTACCATAAGGCTCAATGTGAGCTCATTTTTCTTAACTTTCTACAAAAAACTTTTAAATTCTGATGATTTAGTGAAATTATCATCTTCCATGAATTTCTCAAATTAGATAAGTCTATCATCCAACTTGGAAGCTACAATTTGTAAATTGGTAGAGGCTTTACCTACCTCAATTGCCCTCTCATGCAAATAATATTTCCTGATGTAAGTAAAATACTGATCATTACTTGGTATAACTTGTAGGGCTCTGCTCACCACCCTCTCTAGGATATGCATAGTTTTTGTCTTTTGTTTCCTTTGGCTACCCATGCAGAAGATGAAGGTTTCTCCTTCTCCTCAACATCAATCTCCAATTTAACATCAGGCTTAGGGGATTCTTGATTTACTATTGCCTCCTCTCCTATAGGCTCATTTGGCATTTGAGCCATAATATGGTCAAAATTTTCCACCATTTTCCTCAAATTCCTAGAATATGGGATCTCTATGTAAAAACCCTTGAAGTTTGGTATAGTCCTCATCAAGGCATCCTCTACCTTTATGATCTCACAATACTTTCCCAATAATTCCTTAGACTCCTCTATTGCAACTATATTTGCAATTAAATCTTCTAAAGGGATGGGTTTTCTAGGAGGCAGAATATAACCCCTAATAGCTTTGACCTCATTGGTTACATAATTGTCTAGGTCATACATTCTATAGGGTCCAGTGGAAAATTTATATTGACTTAAATACTCACTGAGCTCCTCATAAACATTCTTTCCAATTATAAAATCTCCTACTTTAAAACATCTACACACAAATGTAGGTCCATGTAGGGAAGGAGGAATCATTTCTTTGTTCATCAATTAAAATTGTGAAAAGAATTCAATAATGGCTAACCTAGGAAGCATGTATTTGGGCAATATATGAGGTGGCTATGGGGATGCATAAAATCTCATTAGGGTACACTCTTTGAAAAAAAAATATCACCCCAATTATGGTCCAGTTTCACTTTGTCATCCAAAAAGGAAGGTCTAAGTAATGTTTACAAAATAGAGGGAGCTGTAAAAAAGGTATGATCTACCATTCTTATAATCAAAGTACTAAAAAAATTAAAAACTACAATTGCATTTGAATAATGAAAATTTCTATCCCAAATACGAGTCCATAATTGCACAGGCAACTCACCAAATTCATTAGACATTTGATCAATAAAATCCTAATTGATATAGCCAATGTTCTTGTAAAAGATCAGATGCATGAGCAATGAGTAATGATGAAATTCTAAGTCCATCAGCTCTCCTTTCTTAGCATTCACAATTTGATGGTGTATCCTTTCAATAATCAATCCCACATAGTCATATTCCTTGTTGTGGAAAGGATCTTGTATGTCACATGCCATTAAAAACAACGAGCCATATACACAATCTTTTTCCCCATGTGGAAAGGATCTTGTATGTCACATGCCATTAAAAATGATAAGCCATATACACAATTTCTGTCACATCACTTCCCAGAACTTTTTGTAATCCATACACAATATTCTTAAAGTAGTTATTGAATCTACTCAATGGTGTGTGATCTTCTACTTTCCTTGGTATTTTCCTTGTCTTCTTAACATTGTAGGGAATATGACATAGCATCACATTATTTAAATAATGAGTTTTATCTCTTCCAAATTTTCCTTGTAAATCGTCAATGTCTGTGGGCACATCCATTTGCCCCTCAAAACCAAAAGCTTCTATAAAAGAAGTCTTGTCAAGTGTACATAAGATGCTCACATTGTGTCTATGAAATGATCTAGTGAATAGATTATACAAATTTATTAGAGCCTTCAAAAAATCCACATCAACAAATACTTCAAAGAATATTAATTTTTCCATATTCCTATTCCATGTGTTACATACTGGCACATTTTTACTTTTGTTATGATAGAAGTACATGAACAGAATAAACCCATTGATCTTGGGGCACATTACATCTTTGCATAAGAAGTAAGGGTCTTTAAAAACATAGTCATTAGCTAAAATTGCATTGAATAATCCTGGGAGTATCCTCATCCATTCTTCTGCATGTATATTTGGATTCTTGACTCAGGTTTTATTTTCAGCCTTGGTTATCCCATTCTTCTTTGTTCCTTCTACTATTACTTCAACAACATATTCTCCTTCCTCTTCAACTTCTACTTCATTAGTAGGTATCTCCTCAACATCCATGCCATCCATTATTTTTTTAAATTTATACCTCAAAATCCTACAACACTAGTACAAAAAAACACATAGCTATGGATACCTTAAAAAAATTAGAATGGAAAACACAAGCTCTTAGAAATTGAAAATACTCTAAACCATCAATCAAATATTTATACTTTATTCATGTGATCTACCAGCTTTAATAAATTCTACATGCATGAGCTTTAATACCATCCTTGTAGGGTGTCAACAAAGAATGTCAACTGTGTAAGATGATCTTGAAGTACCTTTCTACTTTTTGTTTTACTTGGCTAAATGGTGAATTCATCATTTTTCTTCACTAGCATGACACCTCAACTGACCTCTTTTTTCAAAACTCGATCTTCTACTTATATGCTAGGTCCAAACCCTTTGACCCTTGTAACTTTGGAGATGCACTTATCATACCCTTACACTTATCTAGTAATGGTTTAGAAAACCTCAAGCATAGAAGCATTAACCCTCTCTAAACATGGCTTTGCAATCTATTCTACGCGCCTACGAGGCCCTTTTATCATAAGAAATCAAACCCTCTCAACATATCCTTACATATTTATGCTTTAAAATATTTCATATTAGCGATAAACATTCATTTCACCTTTTAGTTTATCTTTGACGCCCCTATGCTGAAGCACATTATCTATCTCCTTTAAGAGTTCCTTGCACTCATATGCCAAACCCATCACATATCCACAAAAAGAGACATGAAACACTTCTATGACTTTATGCTATACTTCAAAATGTAAGAACATAATGGAAAACTTTTATCTGAAAAAATCAATGACCTGGATTATATTTCAGAAATAACATCACTGTTGATTTAGGCACATGCAAAATGGATGACTTAAGTTATCTTCCATGTGGGCTAGGCCCATCTGACACATTTGACATGTCACATTTTGATTTTCCCTTTTTAGGACCCAAGTGGCAATCTATCAAGTCCCACATGACATATTCCACTTTATGACATCACTTCATGATTGTCAGCAAGCTAAAATTATGGAAGTACATAGAAGAAATAAAATACTATTTCACTCTTATGAGTTTCCTTTGTGCATAGAACTATAAAGTCCATTTAATATTCCTTTAAAACATCTTTTAAAATATCAAAAGCCTTTACTCCCTAATGCCATAAGCCCAAAAGATATGAGTCTAAATCAAAATGATCCATATTTTCACCCATCCACTCAACTTGTTATTCATACCCTCATAAATCAATCAACATAACCACTTTAAACCTTATCACGCTCATATGAAAAAGAGGATAATGTATAACCAAAGGTACCCAAATGAAAATCTTTCATTGATATGGGGTAACTCATCACCATGGAACTGTAAGAAAAATCTTACAACATATGAAAAATTCTTCTGTGCCTTTGCTCAAGGATCAAACATATGACCGTAAAGCTCAAAAGTCCATCACTTCATTGTTATGAGATACACAACCATATACCCATAAATCAAACTCTCCACTACACCCTTATGCCATTTAGCAAAATGTAACCATGAAGATAGATGAAAGAAAGAATGACACCCCTACAAGAAGCATGAACACCATAAAACTATAAGAGAAAAGAACTTGAGATTTTTTGAAACCCCTTTCAAAAATACAAGATAAACCTAGGATTTTAACATTTTGAGGACTATGTTGATGAAAAACCTTGAGAATTTAATAAATTTCAAACAAAACAAACATTAGGGCATAACTATGGTAACACAAGATTCAAAAAATGATAAGAATAGAAACCCTAATCTAAAGGACACAAGGACTATATGATTTATCACACATATTTTGGATATTCTTTGCACTATGAAAAATCAAACCATCACTTAAATCATTGTCCATTATAGAGATTTAGAAAAATGACAAGAATAGCTAAGATTAGAAAATAGAGGATGGAATGATAGACATCAAAAAAATTATGCTTTCTTGGGAGTTATTAACTTTTCTCTATATATCTCCATAGTGTCAGTTACTTTATTCAGCTCTTCAATGCATGGAATAAGAATGTTGTCAACTCTAATCATCCAATAATTAGGCATTTTAGTAAGTACATCAATTTTAGCCACCCTCCACTGAAAATTATCCATTTCCCTCTTTATGAGTATGTTTGCAATTGATAATTCCTAGATCTTAGCCACCTAGAAGTTAAGTCGGTCAACAACTTCATCAATAAATATCAAGAACTTGGACTTCATTCTCTTAAGGTAAACCAACTTTCTATTAGTGGACACAAAAGATTTATTGTACAAAATATTTAAATATTAGAACAACTCATCCATGATCTTTTGCATGAGGTCATGCACATCCTTGAGTGAACTTGTAGATCTCATGGAGTTTTTAATGAAAAACTCTAAGGATTGATTCCAATGGTAAAGCAACTCTTAACCAATCCTTAGGATTCCATGAATAATGGCCACATTGGCTTTCATATCTATCACTTCATGTAGAATAGCCATTTTCTTTGTTAGCCTATCCACTAACATTTTTATGGTTTCTTAACGGTCTAAGGTAACCTCTTCGATCTAGTGTGCATCTAGTACAAATCTTCATGAGTTCTTAACCAATGAGGGACCTTGGGATTTCATCTGGTCCACTCATGCTTGGCCTACTTGCCCAAATTTCCTTTCTTGCTATAATTTGAGTAGCAGTTTCTTGTTCTCTTCTACATTTGGGTTGAATTAGCTGGAAGAGGTACTCCCAAGTGCAAATTTTATGTACTCAACCAACCCTTTATTGGAGGCCTTCAATATTTCCTTCTTTTCTCTTAATTCCTCCAACTTGTCTTCAATATTTTCACTAGTTGACTTACATTTATTCACCATGGAGCCATGAACAAGGATATCAAGATCCAATGTTCTAATCTAGAAGTTATCTATTGATAGCTCATGGATTTTTGCTTCCTTTTGGGGCTTTGCAATTTCAACTAGCATATGGCTAGCTGTTGAATTTGTAGACAATTCAGAAATTGCCTTTTTCTTCTTAGTCTTCTTTGATGGATGGAAGGAAGTGATTTGCATGATCAAGTCCTTTGATGGGGATAAATCCTCATGTTTTCTCTTTTTTCTATCAATGTTCTCCTCGTGACAAGATTCTATGGAGAGCACATTGATAGAAAATTATAGGGTCAAGAGATCGAACAACTTTCTTGGGATTAATGGATTTGGATTGGTTTGAGAAGAAATGGGAAAAGAATCAACCTTGGTCACTAAAATCCTTGAGATGCATCTTGATCTTGACCATCCATGGGATTGTTTTCTACATCTAGATTCATAACTTGAATAGGAGAAGGACTTTTCACAAATTTCTCTTGTTCATTTTCCTTTTCTTTATCACCTACTTTCTCTTCCAAATTCCCTATATTTGGAAGTGTACTAGCTCCACAAGTTGAAGTTAGTGGAAAATTCTTTTTTGGAGGCTAATCTCCTCCTTGACCAATGGATTATGATATTCTAGTAGATGTTTTCATAGTAGCTATTATGGTTTTTGGTGTCATAGACTAGCCTCCTCCAATTGAAACTCCATTTGTTAAACTGGAAGATCCAGTTCTTTTCTTCCTCATTCATGTCCATTCCACCCATTTGTCTTTCATTTTGATAATTCTTTGCATGAGAAGCTCCATCTTGTCGATGACTATGCCCTTAGGTGGCATGGAAAATATGGGTGTGCCCTTGATCTTCTCATAGGGTGTAGGATGCATATAAGCTCCATCATCTACAATATTAGAAACATCCACATAATCATTGTACAATTTAAATTCTTCAACAATTAATCACAACCAAAATATCTGTCGAGTTTGGTATTTACCAAGACATATGGACTAGAAATCTCAAGTATATGGGGTATGACTATAGGCATACCCTAACTTCAAATGATCTTATACAAAGTTCACTAGATCAAAATGGGGCTTAATCAATTCATAGTCTAACAACTTGATCTTATTCTCAAAAAATTTCACTAGGTTCTAGGTATCTAATCTAGAGGCACATGAGTATGACCCTACCATAATAGGGAAAGGAATGTTGACAATCTTCTTAACATTTGAACACAAAGTTTTCACCTATAGGATTTTTTGACACAACTCCATTAGAACTAGCTTATTCTCTGGATATTTGAGTGATCTTTTGGGAAATTCATCATAGGCTCCTATTTGTAAATAGGAAAAGATCAAAAACTATATGAATGGAAATTAAAATAGGCTTGTAGCCAAAATTTCTTTAGGTGAGAATATTCTTTCTGGACACCCTTGCAACTCATGACACAATCTCATTGTAAAAGCATCATTTACAATAACATACTACTCATAGCTTCATTGTAGTTGCATATTTGGGTAGAATTTATAAACCTTAGTGTGATCATCATAATTTGGAATTCTAGGAAGCCTAAGCCACATATGGTGTATTTCTAGGGCATACACCAAATAAGAGGACATGTAAAATTGATTAAACACCTTAGTAGAATTCAACGATGCAACAAGCTCATCAGAGATTATTTGTGCCTAGTAAGTCTTGATATCCTTGGCATAGATGGCTTGAACTAGATAGAAGTGGTTCTCAATGAACTTCAAAATATCATCTTTTTCCTTTAATTTGAGAAGAAGTGTAGGATATCTACAATCTCTCACTTTAAATTTGTGCCAAACAAGTTTTTCATCATTTTTCTCTTCTTCAAGCGGGTAGTCTAGTACCAAGTCCTCTACATGTCTTCCCATCTAAGTGTCTTCTTCTCATTAAACATGGACACAATGGACCCATAATCAATATCACAATATTTCTCTTTTATAGGGATGCCAAATGCTAACTGCATCAATGCCTTGTTAATAGTCAAGAGGACAGACTGATCTAGTAACAAGATTTGTTTTGTATCTAGATTGTATCTTTTTATGCACTCCTTTACCAATTCTAGTGCATGATGTGCCATTGGGAACCTAGTTTCTTCTACTAATCCACTATCATTAAGCATCTGAGTGATTATGTGTACGATTTGAGAATTAACCCTTCTATGAAGATAATTTAGGTCATAGAATTTAAAAGATGTATCTAAGAGATCTTTTAAACCATTTTCTAGACCAATCAATATTTCATAACTAGCAGCTCTGATTTATATTCATTAGAAGGTGTAACTCTCAATAAATAGTCATTTAAATAAACTTATAGAAATCAATTTCTTACAAATTTGATGAAACAACTTTAAAAATTAGAATATTGGCACCATACAAACTAAATAAAGTTCAAACAATGATTATAATGACCAAACTTGCATTTAATTCCTTAAGAAATAGCTATTTAAACTTTTTGTTTATTTGATGTTAAAACACAAGGTTCCTAAAAGAACTTATACTTCACTTAATGTAGAGTGAAGTGACTGAAGATTACTAAGTAATATAAATACTTAGATTTATGGGAAGCACCTCAACTTGCTCTAAATTTTGGAATGAAAACATCTTCACAATATTAGCATATGCGGGAAGGGAAGGAAATACTTAACTTTTCTACAATGTTACTCTTGTTTCATTTGGAAATGCAACATAAGGACTAAACCTCTTTTTAACTTGCACACTCTATTCTTCAACTTTATGCTAAAGGCTTTAAGATTGTTTTTCCTTCATAATGGGTTCACATGTGAAGCACATTTTGGAAGTCTCATTTGGGAATCTACAAAGGATATCCACATTTTGGGTATATTTTCCTTGAATTCTTAAAACCTCCAGAAAACCAACTTGCTTATTACTCTTAGGCAGAAAACTCCTTTCTCATTAGCATTTTTTGGATTGAGACATAGTCAACAAAATTTGACTTTAAATTTCAACTTGATGGCCTTGGAGTCATTATGATCCTCGTGATAGTTCTTTCAACACTTATGCTCAAACTTATTTGATTTTTTGAGCTGATATTTTCCTTAGGTTCATGAGGCTCTAGAAATAGGATAAAATGACAATATTTCCATTAATATGCAACAACAAACCTTAGACTCATATTTCATGACAATATTTAACCATATTCCCATAGAATCAAATGAGAAACACCTTGGCCCATACTCACAACTCCTTTTTAAAAAAATCCATGGTTCCCACCCCTGGATTCATAGTTGATGTAGTTTGCTTGACCCAAGAATCAATTCTACAATTCAGAAACCAGAGATATGCAACATTAGGGAAGGAGTATTAAAAAAAATATAGAACACTTCTCATTAGGAGGACTAAAGAGTACAACCAACCACACCTAAATCACCTAATCCCTATGCACACTAGAAAAATACGAAATCTGTAAAGAAAGATTGGGAAAATGCATTGCAAAGGAATACTTAGAAAGGAATCTAGAAAAAACATTTTTTAGGAAAGATGAGAAGTAAGTAACCTAGATAGACCTAGATACCTCTCACTCACATAACTTTTTAATCATAATCTTAAAAGGGGGAACACTAAAACTTGGCAATAGTGTCATCATGAGGTAAAATCTGATAGAGTAAAAGAATGTGCACTAGAGAATAAATATGTCAAATCTCAGCATCTAGTTGTTTGATTTAATTAGTTTTTAAATTCAGCTTAGAGGCTTTCTTGATATAGAATTACATGTAACAAGAGGTAAAATTATTTTTTTTAAAAATTGAATCAGTAGCCCAATTTGAATCTAGTCAGCTCAAGGAGCTCATTCAATGGATTTTTAGGATCAAGTGTTTCAGTTGTAATTTTTTTAGCTAGACCCACTCTGAGGCCTAACTAACTGCACCATAATAGTAAGAATCAAGGGATCCAAATTAAAATTCATTATAATAATGACGATTATTAAAGGAATTTAGAGTGCAAAAATCAAATGATGTGTCTATGTACATAATAAAAAATAAAGGAGAGAACCGAGGATCAATGCTTGCACTCATTAAGTCTCATCTAACCAAATGGTCATTTCTTTGAGACATTTGTCTAAACCCTCTCTTATAAGATAATGTTTCATGAGTTCTCTATCAATGGATTGAACCTAAGTGTGTGCCTCATTTTAATTATGGTTTATATTCCAAGTGGATTCAACCCCAGTGAATGATGACTTACTATACATGTGTAAGAGCATATTGAGTGCAAGTTTTTGTTGCCAAGAAGGGGGTTTTCTTTTCCCAAGACTAAAACCATATTTTAACCTACAAATTATATTTCATATATATGAGAATTGTGCTAAAGACATGACTATAGATGGATGGGAACACCCAATGAAAAAGCAACAATACATGAACTTTATCCTCATATTTCTCATGCAAATGGATTATCATTGCATCAATTTTGGCATTGTTTCCTAAGAAAGGAATGGTTTTAAGGGGGAAAATGTTATTAAATATATCTAAGATGAATTGATTGTCCCTTTCCCAGTGTCCATAATTTGAGTAACAAATTTTAATGAGATTTGTAGAGAATAGAAGGCATTGCAACAACAGAAAAATGTTTTGGCATGGACTATTGGTTGCATACAACTTTTGGTGAAGAGTCAAGGAGGTTCAAAGGTAATTATTAAGGGAACAATGGCCAAGATCATCCAAAATATGGATGAAAGAAGGACCTAAAAATGGTGTGAATATGTGTGTAGAGTTTCAAAGAGGGAAACACAAAGTAGAGAAGAAGAGTAATTGATTTGTTTCAAGTACCTTGTGCAGTTTTTTTTGCCCTTGATGAATCAAAGGTATGATTGATGGGAGGAATTTTCTATCTTGACAACTTAATAACATGCACACCATCAAGGGATATGGTGTAATTTCAAAATCTCCTCCTAATTTTTGATGGCTAGCTCGTGATCATCAAGTAATTTCCTCACACAAAAGATACTTTGCAGGAGCCTTAGGATTTATTAGTTGAAGAGAGTGGTACCGGTCTTGATCTAACTTTCATATAGGGTCTAGTCATAGGCAGGATAAGTGTGAGATTCCTCCATTCTCCAAGTTGGAATTGAATGTGCTTTGTTTTTTTGTTTTTTTATCAATAAAACTTTTTTTTGATAGGTTTTAATGATGTGGAATTTTAAGAATCACCTCAGTGAAATCTAAAAGAGAATGTGCAATAATTTATTGAGACCAAAGCATAGTTTGAGAGGTTATGCTTTGTAAGGGTGGGCCAGCAATTTTGGATCCATTATAGTCACCGAGTAGATAAATAAGTTGTCTACATTTTTAAAAAAAAATTGGTGTAGCTACTACCATTCACTATAGTCACTTGGTGAGTTTCAAACATAGAAAGAGAAGGACATGATTTTGCATAGCATGGAAGTGGGAAAATAGTATGAAACACATAGACCATAATGGGATGCTCTTAGAAATCATAAAGATGCACTAGAATTTCTAATTAATAAAATGCACACTCAGCTATACCATATGAATGGTGTGACTAATGTTTATTTTTATTTTTATATCAACGCGTTATATTGATTAATATCTAAGTGTTCCTTTCTTATAACATAGAGCCAATTTATATGGTGGGATCGAGTGTTAAATAATGATGCTAAGACCCAATTTTGATGACCTATATGCATAACAAGATGATGACATGGCAGACCAAGGACAAATCACTACATGACAAGTGGTGCTAGGTAGACAAATGGAAGAGTGACATGTAGCACTCATTTTTGGATCTAGCATGGATTTTGAGATGATGATGTGGTAGAATGGGACATGTGGCATGACATCACTATGTTGCTAGTGATGTGGCAGTTGACAAATAGGACAATCACACAGTGATAGGCCACCATATGGTAGATGAAGTGAGGTGGAAATGCTAACTTTTCATGGATTACAAGGTGGTAATGTTGATTAGGAGTGCCACATGTTGTGATTCCACTATATCATGATGATGTGGTAGGATGTTAATGAGAATAGTGACAAAGTGACATGTGGCAATAGATGCTAAGGTGGAAGTTGTAGGATGGATGTACTTATAGATTGCACCATGTGGCACAATCAAGAGTTTTCATTATGTCACCATTGAGAGTTGCTCACTAGTTAACCATGGCGACATGATGACCCAATCAGAGGCCATCAAGTGGTAGTGAGCCCAATCAAATATATAAATCCAAGGACAAATTAGGAGGTGCCACATTAAACCTAGGTAGTAGAGTTTTCTAGTATGTTTGAGAGAGTAGGTGATTCTATAGGGACTGGCCAATTGGAGCATGACACATGTCAAAAACTAGTCAAACCTAGGTTGACCCAAATTCAAAAAGAGGGTAAGTTGCAAAAAAAAAAATTTAAAAATTATTATTGATTTTCATTCTGAAATGTATGAAAGTATTTTAAATTGAAAGAAGGTTTTATAATAAAGTTTTAATTTTAGGTAAAAGTTAAATATTGACAAAAAATTAGTTTTGGCAATCAGTTTGCAACCTATAACATCAAATGGCTTCCCTTGAGATTTTTCTTAAGAAAATATAGGACTATTATATATCAATAGAAAGCTCTCAGAATCTAGTTTCTAGGCTTACTATTTTTGTTTGCATAGGTATTAGTGGATAAAATTTATGCTAGGTTTTGTCTGAGGTGGTCCTTATGAAACTACTTTCTAGTACAAGCACTTCATTTTTAGTTCATAATAAAAGAGTAAAGTGGGTAGGTATCAAATTTGGAGAGGGACTTAATAAAGATGTTGTTTTCCTCCAAAATTTTGAAATGTAGATTTTTAAAAATTTTGGCATCAAATTAGATAGTTTATTAGAAAGGTGCTTTTCTCATCATTTAGGAAGATATTTTCAAAGTTTGTTAAGAACAATGATGTGATTTGATCCGGTTTTCAATTTTAGAGAGATGAAAGATGTTTTACAACAACATTTAAGGGAGATTAAAGTAATAAGTGTCAATTCCATATAAAATATAGGAATCCTTCCTCATCTATATCTTTCTTTCTTCTTTCATGGTACAGGATTGGTTCCATATTTATGTACAGGTTTCCATAGTTGTGATAGCACCTAAGTTGGCTTTTTCAATATATTGAGTAGAGCTCTAGTTGTAATTCCACCTTTAGTTAAATATTTATATTATGTATGAAAAAAATAATAAAGATAGAAGATAGTTTTAGTTTTTTTGTGTGTTTTATGAGTATTTCATGCATCTTGAGCATACTTCTTTCAAATGAATAAATACAGAGAACAAAAAATTACTTGGTTTCATTTTGATTCTTCTCTCCTTTCTCTGTTGTTTACAATCATCTTTGGTTTATGGACAAAGAACATAGATCAAGTTGCATCTCATTTCGAGTTGTATCTTTGATGTGATTTTCCTTTGATTAAAGAATCATGTAAGTTCTTGACACATTTTGACAAGGTTGTGAGTTTCATGAGAAGGATGTCTGATAAGTGTGAGGTTCAATATGAAGATCGATGTCTAATTCACAAAGTGATAGGATAGATCTAATATCTTGATGTATAAGATATGCCATTGATATCTAGGTTGTGTGTTGTAATTTATGGAATACCTAATGGTTAGGGCATTGATCAGCTATAAGAAAAATTTAGTCTATTGTTGCATATGTGGGGTTTTACTAATTCAAAGTCAAATAATCAATCATCCATTTTTCCTTTCTACTTAGGAGCTCAAAGGATACCCTCACTCATCTTGTGGATATCATAGGTTTTACAATTTTCTACTACATACCTCTATCATTGCATGAGTATAGGAGAAATAAGGGTTTAATGTTGTTTGTATAGATTTAGAAGCATGCTTTGGTCTAGTACCATATGAGTTAATCTAAATGTCTATGCACCTAGGTTTTGTAGAGCCTAAAGTAGAAGAAGGATTTCAGCCTTATAGTTAGCACAAGTTCTTGACAAATTGTGTCCATCATAGGAGATAGCTTCCCTTAGATGCAATCCTATTTTTTTTACTTGCTAGCTGAAATCTCTATTAAATCAAGAGCCAACACCTTACACATCTCCTCATTATAATCAAAATAAAGTTCCTTGTCATGAAGAGAGACAAACATGTGACCCTAAACCTAGTAGAATACTAAAATGGTTATTAGAGATTGATGAGGCCATTTTGAACACATTGGAAGGGAATAAATCACATATACCAATTTAATTGTGGGCTTCAAGTCTATATGAATAAATTTTTGGTGAGAAGACTCTAGCTCAAGAGTGTCACCAAATGCAAAGGATTTTTTGTAGTTGAGAATTGTAAATAAAGACTATACCCTACATCCAAAACATTATTTAGAGGTAAGCCAAAAAAATTTATTCAAATAGTTTTGTAAGACTAATCCAACATTACATATATAATAAAGGGCCTTTGAATCAATGAAGTCATTTTATTGTGTGCCTATTTTTATACATGAAAACCTAACCTGTCGAAGTACACATAAACAAAAACATGTTACTAGCATGTGCATATATCAAGAATTAAATCAAACATAGAACTACTAACTATCCTTTCAGTTTACTACACTAATACAAAAAAACCAAAAGACTCCCCATGCAACCACAAAGAAATTCAACAAGGGCATCCATAAGAGGCCTTGTTGGTCTACTCAAGATTGAGAGATGTGGATGTGATATCCTTAAACACAACTATGGAATCCCATGATTTGATGAATGATATGCAATAATGAGTATGGAACTATGCTAAATGATGAAGAATACTACAAGAGATGGCTATGGAAGACACCATTCTTGAGAACATTCAAGGATAATGGAGAACTAACAATGAAATTCTACCATGAATATGCAAAATAATGCAAGAAATAAAAATAACTACCAAAAGGGGTTAGTACAAAAATCTATAAAAATCACTATAAATCTCGAAGCATAAAATAACATGATGACAATGCATATGGAGGAGATGGAAAATGCTTTAGAAAAGGGCTCTATTTATAGGCTTGAGAGAGGCCTTAAGGAGGTGGCATCTATGTGGCATCCACATAGGTGCCACATAGGGAGACACATGTGCTAAGGGGACAAGCCATACAAAGGTCAACATAAGCCTTTTTGCTAATAGAGATGGCTCAAGGTTTTCTCACACTTGCATGATCAACCTTGGAGAAAGGAAAGGGAGACAAGTGTGTAAGAGTGTAAGAGGCTTTTGGATAAAATAATAAAAAGGGGCTTTCTTGAATCTTGAGTTTCTCACACATGTGTCAAGAAACACTTG
This sequence comes from Cupressus sempervirens, assembly GCA_028749045.1. Classification (NCBI taxonomy): domain Eukaryota; kingdom Viridiplantae; phylum Streptophyta; class Pinopsida; order Cupressales; family Cupressaceae; genus Cupressus; species Cupressus sempervirens. The sequence continues at coordinate 98,338,030 of CM053789.1, read as the reverse complement.
GGGACTAAAAGATGTTTAGGATTAACTAAGTGAGATTAACTAATGGGTAGGCTTAGAAGGATGAGAGTGATCGGTGTAGACTAGGTTTTAGGATGAGATTAGAATTAAATTAAATATTATTTAACTTAATCACAGGATCAAAGAATTTAATAAAGTAGAGAGAATTAAATAAATTTAATACATTAGAGGGGATGCATTTAAATTAAATTAAAATATATCATAAAAATGAACCTTTAAAAAAATAATTAATTAAATAAGTAGAAGAATATGAAAAATATAATTAATTAATAAATAGTCAATTATAATGTCAAAGGAAATACTAAATAAATTATATATTGTTTGGGATGATTTTAAGTATCTACATTTTGTCCCTCTTTAATATGATGTCGAGATGACATTATAACAAAGAAAAGAAAATATAAGCTCCCCTAGAGAGGATAGGAGTCCTACGAGTTGTTTCATAGTGATGAAAAGGGTGGAGGGTGCCCCCTTGTGAAAATAGGGAAAATTCTATTTATTTTTTTGCAATTTTTGTGAAAAGGACCTTAGAAGAAAAGAAAGGGTAGAAAAAAAACATATATGAACATTTTGCATGACTTGGGAATAAACAAGAGTAGATAGGATCAAGGAATGGGTATGGGCTCAAAAGGAGACCACATGGGGCCTATATAAGCCTCTGAGGGGCTCATGGAAGAGTCATCACACTTAGAGAGTAGAGAACTAAAGAGAAGGATGGATCTGATCGAGAAATTACAGATTGGAGAGCATGTTTGAGTGCACCAAAGGCTAGCTGATATGGGACCACTAGTGAGTCGAATATCCCAACTTTTAAGTTTTTGATTACACATTTAAAATATGCATTAATTAGGAAAGAAATAGGAAAAAAATAGGTCAGTTGTGGAGACAACAATTCTCTACTCCATTTCTTCATAGATGACAAAGTAAGGAAATCACCTTTGTAGAGTGACAAGATACATCCTATCATCTTTGAAGACAAAAAGGTACATCTTGTCATCTACATAGATGATAAAAGGGGGGAGGTATTAGCAGGGCCATTACTAGGGCCAAGACCACAATAGGGTCCAACAAGATAATGAGTCTGTTAGTGGAGAGTGTAGGCACCAACAGGGCTACCACCAGGGTAGGGACTGCAATAGGGTCTATAGGTATAGGGACCAGAGATATAGGTACCATAGCAGCCACCTTAGTAGGGGGATGTAGATTTAGTGAGGGCTGAGAAAGATAGCCTCCAAATTAAAGTTTCCTATGTATAGGGGGAGGTAGCAGCCAAGAGTGCCCAGGCTACGAGTGCACAGGAAAAGATTGCTTGATTATAGGTTGAGGTACAGGCAGAGTGGGTTAGGATAGATAATGCTAGGAGGCCATGGTAGCACTACAAGAAAGGGTAGATGCAGGAAAGTTTAGCAAAGTCATGATGTAGGCTGAGATAGGCAAAGTTGGCAAAGATAAACACTTTGAGTCAAGATGTGGCTTCCCTTCAAGTAGATAGAGAAACTTTCTAACATCAGATGGATGAGTATCATGGGTAGTGAGACATCACTAGGTAGATATTTTAGGCTAGGGGAAGGCTATAATGATGTAGGAGGCTTGATCTACACATTATCATGAGGCACAAGTCTTGCGAGAGGCAAACTGCTACCAAACATTGTATCATGATGTCGTGTCAATAGAGTGGTGATAACTAGAGTGTTAGAAGGCATCCAACTCATGGGCCATAGGGGGCCAATAGAGATCATAGCCATGAATTAGATAGGGGAGGCCTCTAGGAGGAGGGGTATGGGGGGCAAGACCCTTATATCCAAACAAATGAGACCTAGAGAGATCATTTTTGACACAGTGATGTATATGTAGATACAACAAGTTTTTGATAATGTATCATGCATGATGTACTACATAATTATTTTTTATTGTATACATGGACACTTATTCTTTTGATATATATGTGAAGACATGATATGATGATCCTAAATGTGTATGGATGATGGTTTCTTATGCATATGATGTTTTATGATATTTATGATAGTTTTATGAGTACTATATGTGATGCATGATGTTATGATACTACTACTGACATTGTGATGTAGGATGTGTGTCATGTAGTGTTCCCTATGATCTATGTATGATGACTAACATATGGATGATGCAAGTCCTATGGTGATATACAAGATGTATGCATTTTGTAGTTTTACATATGGATTTACTATATGCTTTGTGTTAGATGTATCATGATGTGTATGTCACTAAATATAATGATTATAATGATGATACATAATGGATTAGTGTAATGAATAAAGAATGTGACCTAATAACAAACAAGATGCATAATGTAGGTGAAATTAATGTAATAATATGAAAGATGAATATATTTTAAATGAAAATGTTAGTAACAGAATAAGTCACATTAATCATGAATGCAAAGTGAAATGATGCAAACTTAAAGTGTAAATGTGAAACATGAAAATGAAATATGAATGAGACTTAATGGATGGACTTGTGTCAAACTGTAAACTCATAGGGATTAAGTAGTCTAGCATAGGAGGGGGAAGATAAACATAACACTTTTCTCAAGTAGAGTGAAATGAAATCTTATACTACATGATACTAAGGGATTCATTTGTGTTTATATGGGAGAGCACACCCTAGTTTGATTTTGAAAAAGGGGTTATGCACCAAATGTTATAGAAGCATAGAGGAAAAGATTCTTTTGTGTGGACTAGACTCTCAATATAATAAACACTTTAGGATGATAGATGTAGTTTTCATAGTCATGATGGAACAAATGACATATATGCATTGGAGAGGTCTAGGCACACCCAAAGTATTTTTAGGGATCTTGGTGGAAAGTGTGCTGACCCATTGCTCGCGGTGAGAAATGCATATAACCATTACCTAAAATAGACAAATATGTACTAAAGCATCAAAAATAGATCATACTAAAAATGACACATGTAGTCAGTTGGAGCCATTCAAGTGATACCAAAATATGGAAGATCAAGGCACACCATAAAAGGCTACTACTAACACAGAAAGATGAAATCAACAAAAAGAGGTTGCCTAACAAAATAGTCATTCACTCCATAGTTCCTACCAAGAGTGCTAAGTCCAAAAGTGAAGGTTATTATGCCATGTATAGGAAGGAGACATTCTATGGAAGTTTATTTGTCTAGGTTGTCATAAGTGTTTATTGGAAATAGTTATGAAAAGAACAACTTTCTCAAATCGTTAAGTCTCAATGGTGATTTTGTTTAGGTTCTATTGTAGTCACTATTGTGGGAAAAATCTCAATATAATGGGAGTAGGAAAAACATTTGATGGGAAAGTGACTCGTGGACTAGAGTTATTTTGAAAGATAAAATTGGATGGATTCCTTCTAGATAAAAGGTATTTTATTGGTTATATGAAAACCACAAGTCGGATAGGACTTCTGCACAACCAATGAAATGGGGAAATCTGGAGAAGTGAGATGAGCCTTATTGATAATGGAATTTATTGAGATCAACTTATTTTTACAAGGACTATTTTCTCTTTTTAGTCTTTTCTTCAAGAAAATTTTTCAAATTTTTTTGGAATTTTTGATTTTGTATTTTTTTAAATTTTTGCATAACTTTAGCAATATTGTACAGGAACGATGAAACTCAAGCATAAAACCACTTGAGGTGTTAAATATTCATAGGATTGGGGAGTAGAAGTGGCAATATGATATGCCCTAGAACAATATTTGGTTGTAATGATAAACAAACCAAGCCAATTATCTTCAAAATTTCCTTCCTTTTCATGAATTTGGAGATTCCTCATTTATAGTGCAACACTAGGTCAGCCATCTCTCATTGAGGAGTTACATCTCTTGCAAGTGAGCAACTCAATATTCTTCTTTGAACATCAGATTCTTGAGAGGGATTTTGAGGGAAAGGTCCTCAATTTCAATGGGTAAAACAACCTTAGAACCATAAACAAGGGAAAATAGAGTGGCTCCTATGGGGATAAAAATGGAGGTGTGTGTTAGATTGTGGTGACTGATCAGGAAAGTATTGTACATACTTCATAAATAGTAGCCGACATATTATGGCCGACATATGGCCGACATGTTATAACCCTAAAGCAGTTTAATACTTGTATAAAAAGGGCTTAGGGTTGGGTATTTTTGATGTGTGGTGATACAAAATTGGTTCTTGCGGCGGTATTGAGCTGTAAGGGATTACGGATTGTAATCAGGTTGTAATCACTGGATTGTAATAAGATCGGACTTGCTGTTTGGTGGACGTAGCCCAGGGATTGGGTGAACCACGTTAAATCTTGGTGCCTTGTGTTCATTTCTGTGTGTTCTATTATTTTTTTTATTGGTTATATTTGCATGTAGTTTTTATTTCTGTCCGTGGTTTATCCTAACAAGTGGTATCAGAGCCTAGTTGTTTCTCAGTTATCCTCTGCAGGAAAGTCTCACGGTTAAGTGGGAGTCTCACAGTTGAGTGGGAGCAATGGCAGATGATGGTAAGCTGAGGGTTGATAGGTTTAATGGGCAGAACTTCCAGTTATGGAAGATGCAAATGGAAGACTATTTATATCAGAAGGATTTGTGGAAGCCGTTGGAAGGAAAAGCCAAGAATCAGGGAACTATGTCAGAGGCTGAATGGGATCTTTTGGACAGAAAGGCACTTGGAAGCATTCGGTTATGCTTGGCACCATCGGTGGCATTTAATATTACAAAAGCAAAGACGACAGAAGATTTGATGAAAACCCTAGCGACACTGTATGAAAAGCCCTCCGCTTTAAATAAGGTATTTCTTATGAAGCGTTTATTTAATATGAAAATGGCAGAAGGTGGATCTGTTGCAGATCATTTAAATGACTTTAATACTATTACTAGTCAATTATCTTTTGTGGGTATCAATTTTGATGAAGAAATTAGGGCTCTCTTGATTTTGTGTTCTTTGCCTGAAAGATGGAATGGCTTGGTAATGGCGGTGAGTAATTCTGTTCCTGGATCTAGTACCCTAAAATATGATGATGTGATCGGTGTTATTTTAAGTGAGGAAACTCGTAGAAAATCCTTAGGTGGATCTACATCAGGAAGTGCTTTAAATGCACAAAGCAGGGGCAGAACGACTAAAAGAGGAAGTAACTCTGGAAATCGTGGGAAATCAAGAGGAAAGTCAAAGGGGAGGAGGTCTCAATCGAGAGGACCAAATGATTGCTGGTACTGTGGGAAACCAGGGCACAAAAAGAAAGATTGCTGGACTCGAAAGAAAAATGGAGATAAATCAGATGGAGACAAAGAGGCAAATGTGGTAAGTAACAAATCCGAAGAGGATGCTTTGCTTCTGTCTTTAGAGAGTGTTGATGATTCATGGGTTTTAGATTCTGGTGCTTCTTTTCATGCTACACCTCATAGAGGTTATTTCATTGATTATGTCCAAGGGGATTTTGGGCTTGTTTATTTGGGGGATAATGAACCCTGTCAGATTGTTGGAAAGGGAAAAATTAAGATTAAGTTGCAGAATGGGAATCATTGGCTACTACATGAGGTAAGACATGTTCCAAAACTAAGTAGAAATTTAATTTCAGTAGGGCAACTCGGTGATGAGGGTTGTGTAGTTACTTTTAATGATAAAAATTGGAAGGTTTCAAAAGGTTCCCTTGTAGTAGCAAAAGGTGTGAAAGTAGGCACCTTATATCTTTGTACAGGTCATATTGTTCCTTCTACTTTGCTTGTTTCAGAGAAAAATGAATATTCAGGAACAATTACTGCAGATGAGCAGGGAGAACAAATAGCTACTGTGGATTCTGATACAGCGCTGTGGCACAATAGACTTGGGCACATGAGTGAGAAAGGTATGAAAGTACTTCATTCAAGGAAAGTTTTACCAGGTCTAAAATGTGTGAATATGGATTTCTGTGAAAGTTGTGTGTATGGAAAACAAAAGAGAGTGAGTTTTGTAAAGACAGGGAAGGAAAACAAAAAGGAGAAATTAGAACTTGTGCATACAGATGTATGGGGACCGGCTCAGGTATCTTCCCTTGGTGGCTCTCATTATTATGTTACATTTATTGATGACGCAACTAGAAAAGTATGGGTTTATTTCCTTAAACAGAAATCTGATGTATTTCAAACTTTTAAGAAATGGAAATGCTTGGTTGAAAATGAGACTGGTAAGAAATTAAAATGTCTCAGATCTGATAATGGTGGTGAGTATTGCAGTCATGAATTTGAAGATTATTGCTCCACTAATGGTATTCGTAGACAAAAAACTGTTCCAAGGACTCCACAAGAAAATGGAGTGGCTGAACGCATGAACAGGACTATAATGGAGCGCGCAAGGAGCATGAGGTTGCATGCTGGGTTGCCCTTACACATGTGGGCGGAGGCTGTCAATACTGCAGTATATTTGATTAATAGAGGTCCCTCTACTCCTTTGGGCTATGGTATTCCAGAGGAAGCATGGACTGGTAAGAAGGTGAGTTATTCTTTTCTCAAGACCTTCGGTTGTGAAGCTTTTGCTCATATAGACTCTAAAAATAGAACCAAGCTAGAAGCTAAATCAAAGAAATGTGTCTTTGTTGGATATAGCATTAATGAATTTGGTTATAGGCTTTGGGATTTTGAAAATCATAAAATTATAAGAAGCCGGGATGTCATATTCAATGAAAAAGTGTTGTACAAAGATCTGTTGCAGCAACATGAGAAGAAAGAAGATGATTATGTAGTGCTGGATGATACTCCAAAAGCTGATGTTCCAGCCATTCCTCATGATGTGCAACAACCGCAACAACAAATACCACATACACCAGTGAATGTTAGACAGTCAACAAGGCCAATTAGACCTCCACAAAGGTTTTCTCCCTCTTTGTATTCTATTTTACTTACTGATGCTGGTGAACCTGAAAGTTATGATGAAGCTATGCAGGTGGATGCTAAGATTCAGTGGGAGTCTGGAATGAAAGATGAAATGGACTCTTTGCTAAAAAATAAGACATGGGATTTGTGCAAGTTGCCTGCAGGTAAAAAGGTTTTACAGAATAAATGGGTTTACAGGTTGAAAGAAGAGGAAGGAGGTAAGAAAAGATTTAAGGCTAGGTTAGTTGTAAAAGGATTTGCACAGAAAAAAGGAATTGATTTTGATGAAATATTTTCTCCTGTTGTTAAAATGACTTCTATTCGTACTGTTTTAAGTCTTGTGGCTACTGAAGATTTGCATTTAGAGCAGATGGATGTTAAAACAGCCTTTCTTCATGGTGATTTGGATGAAGAAATATATATGGCTCAGCCACAGGGTTTTGAGGTCAACGGTAAGGAGAACTTAGTGTGCAAATTGAAGAAAAGTTTATATGGCCTGAAGCAAGCACCTCGGCAATGGTATCTGAAATTTGATAGTTTTATGCATGAGCATGGATATAATAGGTGTCATTCAGATTACTGTGTTTATTTTAAGAGGTTGGATGATGATAGTTACATTATTTTATGTTTATATGTTGATGATATGCTTATAGCTGGGTCTAACATGGATCATATTAAGGGGCTTAAACGCCAATTAGCACATGCATTTTCTATGAAGGATTTGGGGGCAGCAAAACAAATCCTTGGTATGAAGATTTGCAGAGATAGGAAGAACAGAACATTGACGCTATCTCAAGCTGATTATGTTGAGAAGGTGTTGCAACGTTTCTCTATGGAGAATGCTAAAGCTGTCAGCACACCTTTACCTGGTCATTTGAAATTGACTAAGGAGATGTGTCCCAAGACACAGGAAGAGGAGGATAAGATGTCCAAGGTACCCTATGCTTCAGTTGTAGGAAGTTTGATGTATGCTATGGTATGCACTAGGCCAGATATTGCACATGCAGTGGGAGTCGTTAGCAGGTATATGAGTCATCCAGGTTTTGAGCATTGGAATGCTGTCAAGTGGATTCTCAGATATTTGAGAGGAACATCCAATAAGTGTTTACACTTTGGGGGCTCTACTACTGATTTACAGGGCTATATTGACTCAGATTTGGCTGGGGATATTGATACCAGGCGGAGTACTACAGGTTATGTCTTTACTGTTGGTGGGGCAGCCGTGAGCTGGGTTTCTAGGCTACAGAAGATTAATGCTCTCTCCACTACAGAGGCAGAGTATGTTGCTGCTACAGAGGCCGCCAAAGAGATGATATGGCTTCAGTTCTTCTTGGAAGAATTGGGACATCCTCAGAAGGATAATTTTTTGTTCACAGATAGTCAGAGTGCCATTCATCTTGCTAAGAATTTAGCTCTGCATTCTAAGACCAAACACATACAGTTGCGGTACCATTTCATTCGGTCAGTTTTGGAGGATGGACAGTTAAAGCTGGAGAAGATACATACCAATGAAAATCCAGCAGATATGTTGACAAAGTTTGTCACAAGGGAGAAGCTGAACTCCTCTTCAGTTTCAGTTGGTCTTTTAGACTAAATGTGAATAAAAGAACAGCGGAGTCCAGGGTGGTTTGATCCAGTGGGAGCCCCATGCGGTAGTTGTATTGCTACAGGATCAGTCTCCAAGTGGGAGATTGTTGTTTAGTGTGGAGCCTGATCAGTCCCCAAGTGGGAGATTGTTAGATTGTGGTGACTGATTAGGAAAGTATTGTACATACTTCATAAATAGTGGGGTTCGGGGCATCGGCCCGAAAAAAATTTTTTTGGAAGTAGCCGACATCGACATGGCAGCCGACATATTATGGCCGACATATGGCCGACATGTTATAACCCTAAAGCGGTTTAATACTTCTATAAAAAGGGCTTAGGGTTGGGTATTTTTGATGTGTGGTGATACGAAATTGGTTCTTGCGGTGGTATTGAGCTGTAAGGGATTACGGATTGTAATCAGGTTGTAATCACTGGATTGTAATAAGATCAGACTTGCTGTTTGGTGGACGTAGCCTAGGGATTGGGTGAACCACGTTAAATCTTGGTGCCTTGTGTTCATTTCTATGTGTTCTATTATTTTTTTTATTGGTTATATTTGCATGTAGTTTTTATTTCTGTCCGTGGTTTATCCTAACAGTGTGATATGCCCAAAGGGTGGGAACAATTTGAAGATGCTAGTCATGACCAATTACATCAATGGTTTTCTTTAGGATATTCAAAATGGTTTTATTAGTGGCTTCATCTTGGCCATTGCCTTAGGGGAAGTAATTGGTGGAGAAATGCTGAGTGATTTAGAATTTCCTACACAATGTGGGAACTTCCTAATTTTTGAATGGAGTTTGATTATCAGTAATTATGTCTTGAGGGATACTGAAATGATAGGTGATGTAGTTCAAGATGAACTTTAAAACCTATTTTTTGGTGGTGTAGGTTAAAGGGATAACCTCGACCCAATTTGTGAAGTACTAAGTCACAAAAATAATATACTTGTGGCCATTTGTAGAATTTGGATATATTTGACTAACAATATCAAATCCCCAATCGAAAAGGAGCCAAGGTGTAATGGTGGGTCAAAGGTTTTAGGTGAGAGTGTGTATCAAATCTCCATGTTTCTAACAAGGAACACATCATTTCACAAAATGATAGGCATCAACTTCTATAGTAGGCCAATAATAACCCATTCTAAGGATCCTTTTGGCTAATGTAAGGCCACTAGAATGGGTACCATAGATTCCTTGGTGAACCTCTTCTAACACTATTCTAGCTTCATCTAAACTGAGACATCAGAGGAGGGTTCTATCCAAGTGTTTTTAAAAAAGTGTGTCACCTAGGATAGTGTATTAGGAAATGCAATGGATGAAGATTTTACTTTGGTTGGTGGAAAAGGCTATGTAGATTGTTTTATGATGAAGGTAGGTGAAAATGTCAAAGTACCCTAGAGACTTAGGACTGACAATCTCACACACTAGCTTTGATTTAGGTTGCCCATAAGTAGGAAGAAAAATATTCTCAACAAGAAACTCACACTTAGGATTGTATTCAGGCATGACAATCATGGAGGCTATGGTGGCCATAGCATCTGTTGCTTTGCTATTTATCCTTGGTATCTATTGAGAGATTATCTTAGTGAAGTGTTGTTTAAGATCTTCTACTACCTAGTAATATGGCAACAACTCTTCATCCTTTGTTTGATATTCATCTATAAGTTGTCTAATGACCAATTGGGAGTCTCCAAAGACAAGTAGGCTCTTAATATTCTATTGGATGGCTTCATGTAGCCTTGTTACTAATCTTTCATATTCAACTATGTTGTTTGTACAAGGGAATGAAATTTTTTAAGACTTGGGGATAAGGTTTCCTTGTGGTGTAACAAACAAAATTCTTACCCTCAATCCTTTTTGTGTGAAAGAACCATAAGAAAAAAGCTCCCATTGTATACTAGGGGTAACAGTCATAATTCTCTCATTTGGAAAATTTTCTATAATGGGATGGTCTCCTAAAGAGGAGCTTTTGCAAGTTGGTCAACAATAACTTGTTCTTTTATGGTCTTGTAGATTTTATAGACAATGTTAAATTCACCTAAAATCAAGACCCATTTTGTAGCATGACTAGTGAGGGAATCTTTTGATAGAAAATACATGAGGGGATTTATCTTAGTAGTGAGGTGTCTAAAATGATACAATAATTTATGTGTGCAATAGACTACAACCAAACAAGCTCTCTCAATAGAAGTGTAATTCAACTCATAGCCAACTAATGTTCAACTAAGATAGTAGATAGCTTGCTCATTTCCAGTGTCATCTAGTTGTGCTAATAGAGCACCCAGTACAACTATAGTTCCATAAATTTAGATAATCAATGGTCATCCTAGGATTGGAGGAACTAGTACTATTGGATTAGCTAGGTATACCTTGACTTGTTCAAATTCCTTTTAACATTTGAAATCTCATTGAAACTTGATTCCTTTTGAAGCAAGTGTTGGAGGGGGTGAAATTTATCTCCTAACTAGGACACAAATTGTTTGATGGATTGTAACTATCCTCGAAAGCTGTGGAGTTGTTTTAATGTAGTAGGTGGAAGTATTTCCATGATGGCTTTCACTTTTGTAGGGTCTACCTCAATGCCTCTTCTTGACACTATGCAATCTAATAACTTTCCTAATTGGACCCCAAAAATAGACTTGTTGGGATTAAGGAAAACTTTGTATTTCTCCAACCTTTCAAATATGGTGGTAGGAACAAAAATGTGGAAATCACATGTCTTAGGTTGTCCTAGGATGTCATCAACATAGTCCTTCGTTATTACATGTATAAGATCATGGAAGATTGTAGTCATTGTGCATTAATAGGTGGCATTGACATTATTTAAGCTTTAATACATGACTTGATAACAAAAGGTTCCCCATGGAGTAGTAATTGTTATTTTGTGTTGATCTTCTTCTATAATTTTGGTCTAATTGTAAGTAGAGAAACCATCCATTAGAGATAACATTTCAATTTTTATAGTAAAATCCACTATAATGTCTATTTTAGGAAGTGCAAAATCATCCTTGGGACATGCAAGATTTAAATCTCAAAAATTTGAATAGATGCAGATGCCCCTAGAGGCTTTACCTAGATGAACAATGTTGGAAACCCACAAAGGATAATCAATAGGGAAGATGAACTTTGTAATTTTTTTTGCAATTTTTCTTTGACAGAAAGTGTTACCTTAGGATGCATCTTATAGAACTTTTGTTTAATAGGTTTAATTTTGGATCCACTACAAGGTGATGCACAACTAGTCCATGTCTAAACTAGGCATGCCCTTGTATGTCCATGCAAAATTTGTTTTTCCTTTCTATAGGAACTTAGTCATAACTTTTTGTTCTTTTGGACTTAGTATAGAAGCAATGTAGGTGATTTGTGGATTATCTACTATGCCCAAGTTAATTAGAATTGTGTCTTCATCCAATATAGATGAACTTTCTGGTGATAGAGTTCTAAATGGAAAGTTAGTCTTTCCCTCTTTTGGCACCTATAAAAGGTTTTCACCAGAAGATGCATCCTTTATTTTACCTTTTTCCTCATCCAAAAGTGTTCTAAAAGAGTTTTCACTAAAGGGTGCTTCTTCTAATTTTTAATTTCTATTTTCTTTTTCAATTTTGCAACTAACAGAGTTGACTTGGCTACCAAAGTAGGCTCCCTCATTGTATTGGATCTCATATTTGTAATCTTGGAGATTCTTAAGACCAAAGAGTGTCATCACTATTTCATTAGAGTTACAGATATTGAGAGCTAGTGGTGTGTCTTGAAGGTCCTAGTCTATCATGTTAGGGTTAGTGAGGGGTAAGTTAGTGGATGAAAGTTTAGATATGGTACATATTTATCTAGGTCATCCTCAATGTATTTGAAGCTTACTTTGAAAAATTCCTCCTCTTCAGTCTTAGAATTAGGTTCAACCACATAATAGTTGTCAAAAAGGACACCTTGGGTTTAATGGAGCCCAAACCACATCCTTTAGGATAGCTATTAGCCTCAAGGAATTGTCTGATTCCATCTTCTTTAGGTCCAAGGTTGGTGTTGTGATATACCATGTTCTCAATGATGGGAGGATCCTTGACATACTTATCTTTAGAAATTCCACAGGATCATATTTTCCACCATAGTAGAAACAATCTAAGATATTAAACTCCATGTGCTCATCGCTAAGTGAACCCCAATGTTCAAAGGCTATTTTATTAACATGCATGGTATCCTTGTTTGGATCAAGGGGTATGTGGGAAGGCTTACCAAAGGATCTAGAGGAGAGAGGTAGTTGTCCAACACATAAGGCATTCTCAAACTTATACTCTCACATTCCTTGACCAATAAAAGTAACCTTCTTTTCCCTTATATATTCCACCTTCTCCTTTCCTTTATTGGAATTGGACTCAACATTAGATGGCTTTGGAATTTTTGTGGAAGGCAATTCCATTATAGTGAGAGATATACATATAACCTTAGCAAACTCACTAACTAGAAAAAAAATTGTTGGTGCACCTTCCAATCTCTTACAAAAAGAAAAAGACAACGGATCTCCTATAATTGTGACCTCTTTTCCTTGGAGGGGAAATTTTAAGCACTGATGATAAGTAGATGTGACAAATTTTAGTGTATGTATCCAAGGTCTACTAAGCAAGATGTTATATGGTAAGTCCAAATCTAGGACATGACATTTAGTGTTGATTATAGCTTTTTTGAATTTGAATAGTAAAATCATAACTCCTTATGATTCTTGTTCTCTTTCATCATATGCTTTAATGGTTATCCTTTTATTGATGTCTAGGAGGTCTTCTAGAAGCCCCAAGAAGCAGATCATCTTCAATGTACAAAGGTTTAAACCATATCCATTATTTATAAGGAATCATTTTATTTTGTGTTATTTTATAAGGAATTCAATTTCGAGTGAGAAATTATGGCGGTAATCAGGACCTTGGAAATCTTTGTTTGTGAATACAAGGTGTTGTTGGACAACAATATTTCCAATCATGGTAGTGAATTGGGATGCATTGATGTTTTTAAGGACACGAGACTCTACAAGAGTAGTTTCAAGGACTTCTTGGTGGATAGATGAGCTGTTGAGAAGCTCTAGAATGGATATTTGTGTAGGAATCTTCCCTAACTAAGAAAGGACATCATAGCTATAAGTGGGTCTCTATAAAGTGGATGGCGTAACAAGTGCATGTAGAATTGATGGATTAGTGGAATTGGTAGTGGTAACTTACAAAGTAGTTCTTCCCTACTAAGTGGTTGCACAATAATCTACTACTTGCAAGACAAGGGTATTTACATGAGTTTCTACTTCTTCAATGTGGCCACACATGGAGTCAAAGCCACATATATCATTTATTTCTTTTTTACCACACAAGGTGTCGAAACTCAATATGTGGTTAGTAGAATAATCATAATGGAGTGTATTTTATGTGGAAGCTTAGTTTATATTGTTTGTGTTGTTGTTTCCATTGTTGTTGTCATTGTTGTGGTCAAGGAATGACTTTTGAAAGATCTTCAACTTAGCATTTTTAGAGGGTGGGCCTTCTTCAACCTTAATTTCCCCATCATAAACAAAATTTTGAATTAATATTCTGAGCATGATATAGTTTTTATTGTCATGTCCTTTGATCCAGTTGTAATTGTAATAATCATTTTCCCTATATCACTTGGATTTGGTTTTTTTTTTTGTCAAAAGGTCATGTGTTTGGAAAAACCATGAAATTATGATTCACTAATTTTTGGAATATGGAATCTAAGGGTTTGCAAAAGTTAGTGAACTTTCTATTTTAGTCACAGTCATGATTGTAGTTATTATTAGTAATTTTTCTGTTGCAAGGAAAAAATTGTGTTAGATTGTGAGATTGTAGGTTGTTTTGATTGTTGCTTTGATTTTGATCATGATTTGAATTGTTTTCGTTTCAGTCATGATAGTTATTGTTATTATTATTATCTCCACTTTGAAAGTTATTCACACTTTCAACATTAGTGACTCCATTGTGGGTAACACCTTTTTTTTCAAACCATATTTTTGGTTTTCTATTGTTTTTTGTTTCATTTGATGATGACAAGCTATAGTGTTTAATGGAACCCTTTTCTAGGAGTCCATTTTCAATGTTCTTTCCTTTATTGACTAATGTGGCAAAGTCTTCAAGACTAGCCATCTTCATTTAGAAAGATATCTACATAATCAAATTCTTGGTGAATTTGGCTACAAGGTGGGAATCCTCAATTTTGTAGGGCATGTGATTGGCAAGGTACCACCATTTTTGTAGAAAATTAGAAAATATTTCACTATTTCTTTGTTTTGTGTTGTACAAATCACTCAAGGAGGCATGGCATTCAATATTATATGAGTATTGTGCTACAAATTTTCTCTTCAAGTTATTAAAGGAGGTGATAGAACCTTTGGGTAAGTTCATTAGTCATTCAAGTACATGGCCTCCAAAGCTTCATGTAAAGAGCATCTTAAGGTTATCCTCACCATAAGCAACTTCTTAACATAAGATAGAGAACTCTTTGAGATGTGTTATGAGACATGTTTCTTCTATGTATTTTTCAAATATAGGAATCTCAAATTTTGGCAAAAATATTATCATGTTGATAGATCTGTCAAATGGAAAGGGAAAAATTTCCTCAAATGAGAAATCTTTCAACCCTTTGTTGTTCATATTGTGGACAAAATTTTGAAGTTCATGCAACTTCTAGGCTAGATCTTGGTTTGGTTGTATATTTAATGGTTGAGAATTGATGTTGAATCCAGATCCAAAGTTGTATGAGTTTCCAAATGGACTATAGGGTGGTGGTGGTGTGCCACTCTAACCAATGTATGATTTGTTAGGATTGGCACAGATGTTTTCATCATACTTGTTGGCATTTGTAAATGGGATGAATACATTGGTTGTGGCAAGACTGTCATTTGTTGGATAGGTACTTTCCCAATTTTTAAGCATCTTACAATTAGACTTGTCAAGGTTGACTATGGAATACTAGTGTATAGTTTGTTTGGGCATAGCACTAATTATTTTTTGAATGAGTTCTACACGTAACTAGAACATTGGCTACATTGAAGCACTTGATGTTGGTATAAAAGTAGTTCCCACTATAGGTTCTTTTCCATTTCTAGATGTTTGTGCTACAATGGAATTTGGCAATATGGGAGCACCATCCTTGGTAATTTTTCTAAACAAAATTCTCTTATCAAAACTCATAGGAACATTAACATAATCCTTGACAAGGTTTAGGAAGAACTCAATCTTGTTTTTCCCTAATAGATATTTCCAACATTTCCAAGGTGTATGGGTTTACAAGAAATCTTTTAACATCACTAGAAATGTCATTGTTTTCAATAGGGTCTTCATGTTGGTACACTTCTTCCTCATCATCTGTGTGATGGGGACACAACCCAAGCACAGAATGGACTCAACAGGAAAGGGAAATTGTATTAACTTTGTAAATAAGCTAATACATTCAGTATAGAGAAAATAGACTTCAAAACATGCCCTATGGGCTTACAATAGCATAAATCTATAGATAATTTCTCCTTTCAATACCTCCTCTCAAACTCCACTCTGAACTGCCTTTTACAATGCAAGAAATGTCCTTAAATAGACCCCGGAGGGTTAAGAATTAGGAATACATTCTAGAAAGTGCTAGTAGGCATCCACTGACCAAGTAGAAGGCTCCAGAAGCTGCGTTAGAAGTTGGTGCAAATCTAGAAGAATCCAAAAATGGTAACTAAACTTTTGGGAGGCATAACTTTTGAACTGTAGCTACGATTGACGAATCGTTTACATTTTCGGAAAGCTCTCAAAGCACTCTATAGCCCTATAGACCAGCTTCACTCATCACCCATTTTTCAGCCCTATTTGAGGTCATTTAATGCTCCTAACCTGACTTTGAAGCAGTCTTAGGAGGTCTCCAAAAATTGAAAAAATGCAATAACTTTCAAACTATGGGGCTTTTTGACCTGATTCTTTTTCTGGAATGCTCTAAATTACAATTACATTCACCCAACCAATTTACACCTTCTAGTTCACCAAAATGATGGCTCAATTACATAATTTTATTTTTTTAGCATTTACACGTATCCCAAGGTGTTCAAATACTCTATCCTAGAACACTAATAGTGGAACTGTGAGAGTTGGAACCTTTATTTGACGCAAATGGGTATCCAAAAATGAAAACACATGAAACATAAACTAAATCTAAGTACACTTTTTTGGTTGACACAAGATTGCTCTTTACACCTTTGGATGCTCTTGCATCAAACACCCAGGGTAGATTGAAAAGTGACCTTGTGACTTTATGAATGGTAGAGGAAATCCCAAATGGGAAACCTCAGCTGCTGAAATCCAAGTTGAGTCCTTTATCAACCGTCCTTTCCACTTGACCAAATACTCTTCAAATTTCCTATGCCTGGTACTCCTACCCACACGATGATCCAAAATGTCTTCTATCTCCTCCTTCTTAGAAGTAGGAATTGGGCATGGCTCTAACATTAGCTCCTCTTCTGCACCATCATCATGATACTCTATCAAGTTTGCAATGTTGAAAATAGGAGAAATGTGAATTCCATCTAGTAACTCCACCTCATATGCATTTCTTGAGTCATGTTTCTTCAAAATTTTGCAGGGGCCAAATTTCTTCATTTTCAGCTTGTTGTAAGTACCGGCTAGAAATCTTTCTTTTCGTAAGTGCACCATGACTAGATCCCCTACTTGGAATTTTTTGTGTCTTCTCCTTTGATCAGCCCTAGCTTTATACTCTTGATTCATCTTAGTAATGTGTGCCTAAACTTCCT
Organism: Cupressus sempervirens; assembly: GCA_028749045.1. Classification (NCBI taxonomy): domain Eukaryota; kingdom Viridiplantae; phylum Streptophyta; class Pinopsida; order Cupressales; family Cupressaceae; genus Cupressus; species Cupressus sempervirens. The sequence goes on along the minus strand of CM053789.1, from coordinate 98,320,815 downwards.
CATGTAGACACTTGATATGTTCATCAAATTCTTTAGCTTCAGCACTTGTCCTCTCCCCTCGCTCTATCTTTTTCAATTCTGGTGTAGTCCTTGGTCTACTTCCATATACAATTTGGAATGGTGATTTACCAGTACTCCTATTTATAGAGTTATTGTAAGAGAACTCTACCTGTGGTAGAATCAAATCCCACCCCTTGGGCTTATCCCCACTTAAACATCTCAACAAATTTCTTAGGCTTCTGTTTGGCCGTCAGTCTATAGGTGATGTGTGGAACTAAATTTCGAGTTTGTTCTCAACTTCTTCCACAATGTTCTCCAAAAATACTCCACAAATTTAGTATCTCTGTCAAAAACTATACTCCTTGGGAGACCATGTAGTCTCACCACCTCTCTAAAAAATAAGTCTACAATATGGACAGCATCATGAGTTTTGTGGCATGGAATGAAATGTGCCATTTTGGAGAACTGATCAACCACCACAAATACTGAGTCATTACCACTTTGTGTCCTCGGCAATCCAAGAACAAAATCCATACTTATGTCCTCCTATGGCTTTCATGGAATAGGCAATGGCTCATATAGTCCAATATTGTGACTAAATCCCTTGGCAACTTGGCAAATCTAAGATGTCCTTCCTATATACGTCAAAGGCATACCAATACTAGACTAGGATAATTCGTTAAGTACTTGTCATGAAATCATCAATTATTAGCACTAGTAGATATCTGCCAAGTCATATAACAAAAGTAATGATACCGGTAATGCTCAAGAAGAATCAACTCTTACAAATTTTAAGAACAATTCAGACATATATATAAAAATTAAAACCTGCCAACTTAGAATTGCTCCCTTGCCTCTGACATCTGTATATCCACCTCATCGTCTAACTCAGGGAAAATAGTACTGTTTCCTCTAGTATTATTAGAATGACTGGAACTTGTTTCTGGTTGGGCCTGCACAGGTGTTCTACTCGATGCTCGAAATCTTCTCCCTGAATTTGATGTCTTCATGGGTTGCCGATAGCGACGGTTACCATTCGAAATATTTCCTTCATATTCTAAGGAATTTGGCGCTTAAATTAAATGAGAGGCTTTTTCCACCAAATGGTCTGCTGATGGAGGAACGTGCCGATCCGCGAGGTGCTACCTGTTTGGTTACTGAAAAACTAGTTCCGGCAATGTTGGAAACTGCCGCCCTCCTTTATATCTGCCTACGGTGAACACTTAATCGGATCCGCTTGTCTATACCCTATCGTAAATATGTGTGACTGCAGCCTTGCAATTTAACAGTAAGGAGTGCGGAATGGAGTTCTAACAGCAGACAGCAACACAAATTCCTTTGGTTGTTTCAGAAGTTTCAAATTTGGGAAGGAAAATGCTCCCGTGAATGGCAAGCTTAAAAAAACACCGATTGCTTATCTCCAGAGGGAGGAAACCTCTCCACCACTGCAGTGACTTGTCCCCTCCTAATTAAATCCTTGATGCTGGCCCCAGGCCACGAATTCGCCCAACCTGAAATAGCTGAATGCTACCTCCAAGTGCAATAATTCGGGTGATATCTCACACCCTCAGAATTGCTTATCCATGAGAGTTATCGTTCTCACAGATAGATTGGAAATTTGCAGACCAATGGCTACAAATTGCTCCGAATGGAATAGAAAAACAAATCCTCAAATCCCCTGTTCCGAATGGAAACCCTATGTTCTCTATTTAATCCCTTTGCTGAGAAGTTTCTGGAGATTATTCGGAATCATCTCGTACTACAATTATTAACTTTATAAAATTAAATAATTAACTTTATAAAGTCAGAATACAACCTTTATTTAATATTGAAATAAGTAGGCCCCACTTACTTGATTGTAATTATCGGAAAACCAAAATGACCCTCTTCCCATAATCATTTGCCTACGAGAGTCGATGATAGGAAAATTCCCTGTTGAAGTTATGTTGTTTAATAAAGGGACATGACAGTCCGCCCTTCCTGAAATTGCTTGCCCTCAAGCAATCTCAAATCTGGATGCTGCAAAATGGTCTCATTCTCCCAAGTAGCATCTTCGACTGGTAGATCCTTCCATTTAACCAAATATTCTCTGATTACTCTTCGGCGGAGCTGTTTTTCTCTGCTTCCTAAAATGAATTCCGGTACTATGATCAATTTCCCTTCATCATCCAAAGGCGGCAATACTGCAGAAGGTATCACATTCTGTCCCAATGCCTTTTTGAGACGTGATACATGAAACACATTATATACTTTGCTATCTGTTGGAAGCTCAAGTTCATAAGCCAATTCCCCTATTCGCCTAATGATCCTGAAAGGTCCATAATACCTGGGTTTAAGCTTCTCTGACCCACTCTTTTTGAGAGTAGATTGTCGAAATTGTTGAAGCATTAAGTAAACCATGTCGCCCACCTCAAAGCTTCTCTCCGTCCTCTTTTAATCTGCATATTTCTTATACTGATTCTGTGCTCGAGCGATGTTATCACGTAGAGAGTTAATGATATCTTTACTTTCTTGTAGTAAATCCCCAGCACATGGAACCCGGACATCACTCATCAATAAGTCAATGAAACTGGGTGTATCATAGCCGTATAATGCTCGAAAAGGTGTCATTTGGATAGACATGTGGAAAGTGGTGTTATAGCAATACTCACACAAATAAATCCATCTTACCCAAGCCTTCTGCTGATCAGCTACATAATTCCTCAAGTAGCCTTCCACCCATTTGTTTACAATTTCTGTCTTTCCATCGGTTTGCGGATGATAACTAGTACTGGGTGTGAGCTCAGTACCGCATAATCGAAACACCTCTTGCCAGAAATGACTCAAGAATCTACTATCCCTGTCACTGACAATACTGTGGGGTATCCCGTGTAACCTGAAAACCTCCCTGAAGAATACTTCAGCTACCTGTACTGCGGTATAAGTAGTGGTGATGGGAAAGAAATGAGCATATTTTGTTAGCCTATCCACCACCACATAAATGCAATCACGTCCTTGAGCCTTGGGCAAATCGGTAATGAAGTCCATGGATATGCATTCCCACTTCTGACACGGAATGGGAAGTGGCTGTAGCAGCCCTGCTGGAAAAGTGTGCTACTGTTTATTTTGTTGGCAAACGGAACACTCCCGAACATACTGCAAAACATCCTTCTTAAGTCCTTTCCATGTAAACCGTTCTCGCACTTGTCTATATGTTTTAAAGTATCTGGGGTGACCAGCTATAGGTGAATCATGAAGAGCTCGCAAAATGAACTACTTCACCTTCAATCCTGGAACTAAAAATACCCTGCTCTTGTAAATAATCAATTCATCCACAAGTGTATACCTAGTATCAACAAGTGTCCCATCAACTAACCTAGATGCCCATGAATCTTTGGCATATTCTGCAATAATCAAATGCTTCCAATCCTCAGAGATCTCAATCATTGAACTAAGATGTGGTCTGCGTGACACGGCATCTGCTACCACATTCTGTGTGCCCTTAACATAAGATATATCGAAGTCATATGCCTGTAACTTACTGACCCATTTCTGCTGCCTATCATTGAGATCCCTTTGGCTGAGGAAATGTCTTAAACTGTTGTGGTCAGTTTTTATGCAGAATTTGCCACCTACTAAGTACTGCCTGAACTTAGCTAGTGCATGCATGATAGCTAACATCTCCTTATCGTAAATGCTGAATGATCTCTCTGGCCCACGGAGTTTCCTGCTTTCATATGCAATTGGGTGTTTATCCTGCATTAAAACAGCCCCAATACCATCTCCTGAGGCATCACACTGGAGTTCAAATGGTTTCGAGAAATCAGGCAATGCTAGTACCGGACATGAAGTCATGATCTCCTTGAATCTGTCAAAACAAGCCTGTGCCTTTGCTGTCCAAATGAAAGCTCCCCTTTTAAGAAAATCTGTTATAGGGGCCGCGTGTCGTGAATACCCGCAAAAAAATCTGTGGTAGAAGCCACATAACCCAAGGAATCCTCTTAACTGAGTTAGGTTCTCAGGAGTAGGCCACTCCACAATAGCACGAATCTTATCAGGATCCATCCATACTCCTTCTCGGTTGATAATATGGCCTAAGTACAACAACTCAATCATCCCCAAATCGCATTTGGACTCCTTGGCATACAAGGACTCTTCTTGAAAGGTCTTCAATATGATTTCTAGATGCGTCATGTGCTCCTGCCATGTTCGACTGTATACCAAGATATCATCAAAGAATACCAACACAAATTTTCTCACCTGATGATGGAAGACCTTATTCATGGTGGACTGGAAAGTGGCTGGTGCATTGGTCAATCCAAATGGCATTACTACAAACTCAAAATGTCCATAATGGCACCTGAATGCAGTCTTCTCAATGTCCTGTTCTCTGACTCTAATCTGGTGGTAACCTGATCTCAAATCAATCTTACTAAAGTAGCATGCCCCATGCAGTTCATCTATTAACTCATCAATCCATGGAATAGGATATCTATTCTTAATGGTTTTCTTATTCAGCATCCTGTAATCTATACACATCCGTAACGAACCATCTTTCTTCTTAACCAAAACTACTGAAGAAGCAAAAGGAGACTTACTAGGTCTGATGTGTCCCATCGCGAGAAGCTCCTTGATGGTTTTTTCTATCTCATCTTTAAGCCTTTTGGGATGCCGGTATGGAGTGATCATAACTGGTTTAGCACCTTCTTCTAGTTCGATGATATGCTCGATCCCTCTATCAGGTGGTGTACCAGGTGGAATATCGCTGAATACCTTACTATACTTTTCTCTCAATATCTGTATGTCAGGATGATATTCTATCTTCGGTAGTTCCTCCTGTGTAGGCATGAGAGTACACAAGGCTGCCCATTCAAGATCCTCATGTCTCACCAATCTTTCCAATCGTCTAAGAGAGATTGTTCGGATATCACTATTCCGAATAGCTCTCAATACATGCTGCCTCCCATCTACTTCGAACTTAATCTCCATGTCCCTGAGTTGAAAGGTAACCTCACCCAATAAACGTAACCATGTCATGCCTAAAACGATATCCAAATCACCCATATTAACCACGTGGTAATCTGCTTTGAACTCATAATTATTCAGGTGTAAAGGCATGTCTCTGACTATCTTGTTACACTTAAGAGTATACCCGTCAGCAACCTGTACTCGAAGACCTTCAAATTCTTCTGTCTTAATACCACGACGCTCGACCAATCTTGCATCAATGAAGTTATGTGTAGCTCCGGTATCAACTAATGTAATCACCTTCTGCCCTGCTAGGACACCACGTAACCTGAAAGATCCTTCCTGTTGAATGCTAGACAAACGCCCTTGCTGTAGATGCAATTCAGGTTCTTCTCTCTGTTCTGACTTTCCTGTCTCTTCCTCAGATTCTGAACCAGTATGTTCACCCTCTTTCTCCGTATTATCAGAATCTGATCCCTCGTAATATGCCCACATAACCCTATTGGCTTTTCCTTTAGGTCGCAAGGGACAATCATGATCCCTGTCATATGGACCTTTGCAATAGAAGCATAATTTCTTCCTTCGCAAGTCATTTAATGCTTCTATATCTAGGGGTGTGGTAGATTTCCCTTTGGTTTTAGTGCTCTTCCCTTTATTTTTATCAAACTTCCTGTTGTCTTTGAAAGAGGTAGTACTCCTGGGAGTGAACCGGCTAGAAGGGGTGGTAAGTTCCATACTTCGTGCTTTCCTCATGGCTTCCTGCAGTGTTGGTGGGCCAAATGCCTTAATCCATCCCTTGAGGGGTTCAGACAATCCTTCTGTAAATAAGATAACTAACCTCCTTTCCGATACATCTGGTACCATGACTGACAACCTTTGAAATTCACTAATATAAACCTCTAAATTGCCAAATTGCTTTAACTGAGCAAGGTCACGAAAATAAATTTCTGGATCCTTCTTATCAAAACGTTCAACCAATCTATCCACAAAGTCCTGGTATGATGTTACCTGATTGTGTTGTAGAGTAACCATTCCATGTGACCACCAATCATGAGCTGCGCCTTCCAGATGTAAGGTGGCATACCTGATGGCATCTATTTCTGACATAGGCCTTAACGCTAGAAAGGTGTCCAACTTATGAATCCAAGCTTGTGCTATCATCTGACCACTCCCATCGAAGAAAGGCAAAGTAAGTTTACTGACAGCTCGTTGTAACTCACTTTCATGACCTCCTCTAGGTCTCCTATTATGGCAGCTATTCCTCATATGTTCTCTTCTTTGGTTTAGATATCGATCAAAGTTCAATAATTCACGCACATGCGGGGGTAATGCTTTCCATTCTGCCGTAGCAGCCCTAAGATCATCTTGGAAATCTTCTGGTGCATCGTCCTCTCCCATCTCCTGAGCCTCTTCCCTTAGGAATGTGGGACGAGTAGGTCTATTTGCTGTCCATGATCTGCGCCTAGGAGCACCTTGTGATCCTGCCACACTCCAATCATCGTGATCAGATGTGCCTCTTCCTTGATCCTGAACCCTGGGCTGAATAACTCTTTCCATTATGGTAGTCAAAGCCTGTAGTGTCTGATTTATTTCTTGTTGTCCGGTAGTCATGGTTCTGTAAAATTCTCTGGTTTCATCCTCGTTGACTCTGGGAAATCTTGGTGGACTCTGTCTTTCACCCATATCCCTGTTCTTGAATATGGTTCTCGAGTACAACTCCAGAAATTAAAGTACTTTTACCCAATCAGGATGGCAGGACTACTGCTCTGATACAACTAAGATGTCCTTCCTATATACGTCAAAAGAATACCAATACTAGACTAGGATAATTCGTTAAGTACTTGTCATGAAATCATCAATTATTAGCACTAGTAGATATCCGCCAAGTCATATAACAAAAGTAATGATACCGGTAATGCTCAAGAAGAATCAACTCTTACAAATTTTAAGAACAATTCAGACATATATATAAAAATTAAAACCTACCAACTTAGAATTTCTCCCTTGCCTCTAACATCTGTATATCCACCTCATCGTCTAACTCAGGGAAAATAGTACTGTTTCCTCTGGTATTATTAGAATGACTGGAACTTGTTTCTGGTTGGGCCTGCACAGGTGTTCTGCTCGATGCTCAAAATCTTCTCCCTGAATTTGATGTCTTCATGGGTTGCCGGTAGCGACGGTTACCATTCGAAATATTTCCTTCATATTCTAAGGAATTCGGCGCTTAAATTAAATGAGAGGCTTTTTCCACCGAATGGTCTGCTGATGGAGGAACGTGCCAATCCGCGAGGTGCTACCTGTTTGGTTACTGAAAAACTAGTTCTGGCAATGTTGGAAACTGCCGCCCTCCTTTATATCCACCTATGGTGAACACTTAATCGGATCCACTCGTCTATACCCTGCCGTAAATATGTGTGACTGCAGACTTGCGATTTAACAGTAAGGAGTGCGGAATGGAGTTCTAACAGCAGACAGCAACACAAATTCCTTCGGTTGTTTCAGAAGTTTCAAATTTGGGAAGGAAAACGCTCCCGTGAATGGCGAGCTTAAAAAAACACCGATTGCTTATCTCCAGAGGGAGGAAACCTCTCCACCACTGCAGTGACTTGTCCCCTCCTAATTAAATCCTTGATGCTGGCCCCAGGCCACGAATTCGCCCAACCTGAAATAGCTGAATGCTACCTCCAAGTGCAATAATTCGGGTGATATCTCACACCCTCAGAATTTCTTATCCATGAGAGTTATCGTTCTCACAGATAGATTGGAAATTTGCAGACCAATGGCTACAAATTGCTCCGAATGGAATAGAAAAACAAATCCTCAAATCCCCTGTTCCGAATGGAAACCCTATGTTCTCTATTTAATCCCTTTGCTAAGAAGTTTCTGGAGATTATTCGGAATCATCTCGTACTACAATTATTAACTTTATAAAATTAAATAATTAACTTTATAAAGTCAGAATACAACCTTTATTTAATATTGAAATGAGTAGGCCCCACTTACTTGATTGTAATTATTGGAAAACCAAAATGACCCTCTTCCCATAATCATTTGCCTACGAGAGTCGATGATAGGCAAATTCCCTGTTGAAGTTATGTTGTTTAATAAAGGGACATGACAAAATTTGACAACTATGTACAAACTTCTTTACATCCTATGATATTTGAGGCCAAAAATAATGTTCTTTGAGAATGGCAATGGTCTTATCTCAACCAAAATGTCCTATCATCCCTCCACTATGTTTCTCCTTAATCAGATTTTCCCTCATGGAACTCCTTGGAATGCATAATTGACTGCCCTTGAATAACATACCATCCTAAATTAGATAGTCTAACCACTTAGTTCTATCTACAGCAACAAGCTCTTTACAAGCTTTCCACGCTTCAACAAAATCAGGATCCTCAAGGTACAGATTCTTGAGTTCATCAAACCCAACTACTTCAACCTGCATTACTGTAAGCAGCAACTGTCTCCTACTTAGTGCATCTGCAACCTTATTAGACTTTCCACTTCTATGCTTCAACAAAACTATATAGCTCTGCAAGAACTCTACACACTTCATATGCCTCTAATTCAATTTACCTTGGCTATTTAGGTATTGTAATGCCTGATGATTAGTATATAAAAAAAATTCTTTTGGCAATAAATAATGCCTCCATTTCTTTAAGGCCTGAACTATTGCATAGAACTCTTGATCATAAACAGAATACTTCTTTTTTGCATCATTTAATTTTTCACTAAAATATGCAATAGGTTTACCTTCTTGGCTTAATACAGCTCCAATAGCACTGCCACTAGCATCACAATCCGCCTGGAACACCTTTCTAAACTCTGGAAGTGCCAATAATGGCTATTCTATCACCTTCTTATTCAGCAATTCAAAATTTCTCGTAGTTGTTGCAGTCCATTTGAACTCTTTTCTATCCCCTCTTATTGTGTCAGTTAGGGGTGCACATATGTCACTGAAATTCTTAATGAACTTCTTGTAAAAACTAACTAGACCATGAAATGATCTTACCTCAGTAGTAGATCTTGGAGTAGGCCATTCCAAGATGGTTTTTACCTTCTCTGGATCCATTTTAAGACCTTCAGGTGATATAACAAACCCCAAGTAGACTAACTCCCTTTTTGCAAAGATACACTTCTTCAAATTAATTAATAGTATCTCTTCCCTCAACCTCTCAAGAACACTATGAATATGCAATAAATGTTCTTCCAAAGTCTTGCTGAAAATTAAAATATCATCCAAATAAACAATAACAAATTTTCCCAAGAACTTCTTAAGTACCTCATTCATGAGCCACATGAAGGTGCTTGGGGCATTCGTCAATCCAAAGGGCATGACTAAGCATTCATAAAGGCCCTCCTTGGTTTTGAAGGCTGTTTTCCACTCATCTCATTCTCGTATCCGTATCTAATGATAGCCACTCTTGATATCTATCTTTGTGAAGTACTGAGCTCCACTCAAGCAGTCCATAAGATCATCCATTCTTGGCAAAGGAAATCGATACTTGATGGTTATCCTATTTATAGCTCGAGAGTCTATACACATTATCCACTCTCCATCCTTCTTTGGTGCTAGTACTGCAGGTACTGCACATGGACTCAGGCTCTCTTGAATCAAGCCCTTCCTCAATAGCTCATGCACCTGTCTATTTAGCTCTTCAGTTTCAATAGGAGTCATCCTATGAGCAACCTTGTTAGGAAAACTAGCTCCTAGGATTAAATCTATCTGATGACTGATTTTCCTTACTGGTGGCAATCCTTCTAGAACATTATCAGAGATGATATCTCCAAACTCACCTAGTAAATTTGAAACTTCAAGTGGTATTTCACTACTACCTTCTTTATCTTTCCTAGGAATCAAAGCATAGCACATGCGCTAATGTTTCATGCCATCTAGATAAAAACTTCCTTCCATCAACAAGACAAATCCTAGCACTGCTACATACCTTTTCACCTTCCTTTTTCATGGGCTTCAGTTTGTGGTGAACTCCATCCTTTGTTAGAGAGTATGTGTTTGCATGACCATCATGTATTGCATGTCTATCAAACTGCCATGGTTTTCCCAACAATAGATGGAAAACATCCATTGGAATAACATCACAGAGAACTTCATCATGGTAACTCCCAATTTTGAATTTCACTAAATATTGTTCACTTACCAGGACCTTATGATCATCTTTCACCCAAGCAATCCAATAGGGCTGCGGGTGTTTCTCCCTTTTGAGCTTCATCTTAGAGACCATCTCCTCTGATACTAAGTTATTAGTACTACCACCATCAATGATCACATCACAACATTTATCCTCACACTTGCACCTGGTACAAAATAAACTCCTCCTTTGTCTTGGTTCAATCTCACCACTTAGTAGGACCCTTTCATTTACTAAGGTCTCTCCTCTTTCTACATCTTTTGAATGTGATGATTGTGCATCCTCATCCACATGAGCAACCCTAGCTTGACCCTTAGCTATCCTATCTGTCCTTCCTTGTCATTGAGGGCATTCAAAGGCACAATGACCTTCTTCATTGCAATGGAAACAGGTGCCATGAAAGCCTCCTCTTCCTTTTCCACATCCTCTACCTCTTCCTCTTTGATTTCCAAACTCTTGATCATGGGAGCAGTTGAAACCCTCATTCCTCTAATTTCTGCTAGTACCCACATCTTCATTTTTCTTTTGGGTTTCATTTTGGCCTCTAGATGACCTACTACTACCCCTTCCTCCTTGACCGCACCCTTTTTGTCTTCCTTCAAACCTTTTATTTAGCTTCTCTTCAACTTGTAGGGAAAATTGGTATGCCTCTTCAATGTTGGTCATTCTTACCAGACTTAATTCCTCCTAGATGCTAGGTCGCAACCCACTGATATAACGAGCAACCTTCTCCTTATTTGCTTTTGCATGCCCTGCTCTAATCAAGAGTTGGTAAAACTTCTCTTTATATTCTTGGGCTGATCTTCCTGCTTGCTTTAACCCATGCATCTTCTTAAACAAATCAAGCTCATAATCAACAGGAATGAATTGCTTCTTCAGTTTGTCCACCATACGATCCCACCTTGTGATCTTATCCTTTCCTCTTCTATTTCGTTCCAATTGAACCTCTTGCCACAAAATTTTGGCATGGCCTTTTAGTTTTCTCTTTGCAAACTTAACCCTGTCTGGATCCTTGATATCCTCATACTCAAAGTACTCTTCCAGTTCATTGATCCAATCGATCAACTCATATGGTTTCAAATATCCTGAAAATACACCCACTTCAATTCTAGGTCTTTTTTCAAACTTAGTAATGGCCCTAAAAAGCCTTTCCTTTGTCTGATTCAGAACTTCCCCATCAAATTTCCCTTCTGGTCCAATTTCTCCTTCTTCATTGTCATCCTCACTTTCGTTACCTGTAGCAACATTTGTTCCCCTATGGAGCTCCTCTTGCAATGCTTGGACCTGCCTTTAGAGGGCTCTAACCTCCTCAAGATTAATAGCTCTGGCCCTTCTGCCACACTCTCTTCGTGGAGGCATCTTCTTAACTTGAACCCACAACCACATAGTCTTGGTGCAAACTGCCTCATAGTTGGCACTCTGTCTACACACTCAAGAAAACTTGCTTTGATACCACTTGATGGGGATACAACCCAAGCATAGAATGGACACAATAGGAAAGGGAAATTTTATTAACTTTGTAAATAAGCTAATACATTCAGTACAGAGAAAATAGACTTCAAAACATGCCCTATGGGCTTATAATAGCATAAATCTGGAGATAATTTCTCCTTTCAGTACCTCCTCTCAAACTCCACTCCGAACTACATTTTACAATCCCAGAAATGTCCTTAAATAGACCCCGGAGGGTTAAGGATTAGGAATACATTCTAGAAAGTGCTAGTAGGCATCCACTGACCAAGTAGAAGGCTCCAAAAGCCACATTAGAAGTTGGTGCAAATCTAGAAGAATCCAAAAATGATAACCGAACTTTCGAGAGGCATAACTTTTGAACCGTAGCTCCGATTGACGAATTGTTTACATATCCAAAAAGCTCTTGAAGCGCTCTATAGCCCTATGGACAGCTTCACTCATCCCCCATTTTTTGGCCCTATTTGAGGTCATTTAATGCCCCTAACCTGACTTTGAAGTAGTCTTAGGAGGTCTCCAAAAATTAAAAAACTGCAATAACTTTCAAATCGTGGGGCCTTTTGACCTGATTCTTTTTCTGGAATGCTCTAAATTACAATTACATTCATTCAACCAATTTACACCTTCTAGTTCACAAAAATGACTGCTCGATTACATACTCCTATTTTTTTGGCATTTACACGTATCCCAAGGTATTGAAATACTCTATCCTAGAACATTGATAGTGGAACTGTGAGAGTTGGAACCTTTGTTTGACCCAAATGGGTATCCAAAAATGAAAACACATGAAATAGAAACTAAATCTAAGTACATTTTTTTGGTTGACATAGGATTGCCCTTTACACCTCTAGATGCTCCTGCATCAGTGTGTTACTCCATAGAGTGATGCTTTGAAAATGATTCTTTGTCTATTGTGTGGATGTCAAGCTAGGCATACAAAAGTTTGTACTAGGGGGAAATTTGCTCCCTAATGAGGCTGACAGAGGAGGAAAAGGATTCTCCATCTCTTGTTGTCTTATTGATTCCAATAGATGAGACATAGGGTTAAATGTAAATTTTTTGGATCAATTTTGTACCATACAATTGTGACCAAATCAATATGTGAAAGCTTGTGAGAGAGAAGCTAAACCTTATATGATAAAAAGGGAAAACAACATAAATGTGAACACAAGACCTTGTTGGTTTGGAAAACCAAGTGTGACATAGGATATATAGTATCTATCTCCTACCAAAGATGGACAAATGATTTTTAGGAAAGATAGGACACTGAATAAAGGACTCAATATTTGGAGATGGACTTGTGATCCCAGATGAGTGAGTGGAACTATGATAAACATTTTCTTGTGGATAAAGGTCTAGTGTTGTAATCTTAGAAGTTTTGTAACTAAGATTTTCTTAGCCCAAAATATTAAAGTTCAAATGATCAAGATATCTAGAGGAAACTTTGTAAAATGGAAAACTAGAAGCTTTGAAATACAAAAAATGGATTGATGTGGAAAATGAGTGTGTTATGGTCACTATGTCTATAGCTTAACTCTCTCTCACTGGAAATAGAAATCTTGAGTTTACTCCAGGGAAAGAAGACCAATTTCAGAGTTTATCATTGTATAAGATTTTGTCACGATAATCTTGTATAGCTTCTTCTTTCTTGATGTCTTTAATAGCATATTAGAATTGTTTATCACTGTGTCCTAGGATTTTTCTTTCCTTGTAGGTAAATAGGTTGGATAACTTTACCTTCTTAAGTTTGACTTTTTAGACATGGCAAGAAAAAAAAAAACCTAAATCACAATACCAAGCATAATAACTTTACAAAAAATGTTGTGAATAACAAGACCCAATGAATCTCAAATGTTGGATCAAGTTCAAAGACTTATGGAAATAATCATAGGTCAAGAAGAGCCACTTACAATCATTTTTCTCCTTGAATGTTTAGCTCACCTTTTCACTCATTTTAGACTTGTTTGATGTTTGGTATTGGTTTTGGATGTTTAAACACTCAAATATGCTAAAAAAATCAATAATCCTAATAAGGCTTCAACTGGGATGTACAAGGATCAACTAGAGGGCATACTCAATATATGCAAGGTATGTGAGGCCCAAATCTATAGATGAAAAAAAATAGTGTCACATAGCTTGGAGGAGACGGTAACCCAAATATCCACCTTCACTTACCAAAGGTATAAAGTTATTTGCAATTTAGCCAAGAGTGATAAAATTTTACTAACAAGAGAGTTGTCTTTCAATTCACCTCCCAATATTTATACTCTACTAGAACGCTAGATCTGAGGGTGATGAAATCCTCAAGTAGGCCTCCTTAAAATAAAATAAAAAGACCACTTATTTCTTATTCACTCAAGATCACTCAAAGGCGTGAGAATAGAGAATATGTAGTGACCTCGAGGTTTAAAAGAAACTTGTTCTTTTCCAAATAAAACTTTAGATTTTCTATCTACTTTTGAAGACACTTGTGTTTAATCATATAATGTTTTTCAAACTGGATAACATTGTCAACATAATAAAAGTGAGGATTCATTAATAAAGTAAATCAATTATTGCTAACATAATAAAATCGATGAAAGTAGAACGAATTCCCTTAAGTCATTCAAGATTGAGTGTGTTTATTTAAGCACCAACTCTAATTGTTTCATAGAAAGCTTCTTTATCCCTTAAGCATTCAAGATTATATGAACATGTTTTAAATCCAAACTGAATATTTTATCACATTTTTCTTTGGTCTTTAAGCATTCAAGATTGTATTTTCTATCTAAGCATTCATTCCAATGAAATTTTTTTTAATTCTTTAAGGCACTCAAGAGTGCATTTTGTTACTCTAGACATCCATTTTAGTGAAAATCTTGTTCATTCCTTAAGGCATCTAAGAGAGTGTTTGAACATTTATTCCAATAAAATGTGTCTAAATTCCCTTAAATAATTCAAGAGTGTTTTTGTAATATTACCTTAAATGCATTCAAGATTTTTTTTTTGACTTTGGTATTAGTTACAACATACATTCCAAGGATAGTTGATTAAGTGATACAAATTCATTTCTTATCTAAATCCTACAAGTTGTTATAATCACTACAAATCCCCCAAGTGATTAAAATCACTAAAAATCCTCCAAGGTTTGTCTCTAGTAATAAAATCAGATTACTAATCCTTGTATGTCATGAAATTAGTGAGTTAGGCATCAAGACATAAGTCAATCTGCAAATAATTAGAGATGACAAACTAGAGGAAGAGACAACAAAATTCTAGAGACAACACAATCCAAGATGATAGAACACAAACCAGTATGATATACCTTTTACTTACACTCTGTAGTTGTAGAGCATAGAATAGGATTGTAGATGCCAAAAGTCAAAGATGCCAAAATACTTGCAGATGACAATCGATTGAAAATATTGACTTTTTGACTGCATGCAATGCAGACAACAAAACCCTTATGGCAGAGATGACAATTCAAAAATATTGTAGGTTTTGGCCCCCTACAAAGTAGATGATAGAATGGAAAAACTTCAAAGATGGAAGTTTAGAAATATTCCAGGGATTTGATTGCCCACAATGCAGATGATAGAATGGGTAAAATTTAGAGACAATAGTTTGCAAATATGACCCTTTTTTTAGCTAGCCACAATGCAAACAATAGAAGGGAAAACAAAAAAGATGACAATGTAAAGATCAAACTCGTCAAAAAGGAATGGAGATGAAAAAATAGAAGTGATTTGAAATTTGAAGCATTTTTGAAATCTTTCAATAGTGGAGACACCAAAACATGAAGATGATGATCTACAAAGATGAAGAAGCATCTTTGCATTTGACAGTGTGTCCTAATGGAGATGACAGTGCACAACATTTACAACAAGCTCTAAGTTTTTGACTAAATTTGATAATGGGAAAAGGGTGTGGCTCCTACCAAGTATACCAAAATGTATACATGAAAACATAACCTTTTGGGAGCATGTGTAAACAAGAAAACATTAATAGCATGTGCACATATCAATAATTAAATCAAATGAAGATCTACTAAGTATCCTTGCGTTTTACTACACTAATACAATTGAAAGAAAAGACTCCCCACACAACCTCATAGTAGCTCAACAGGGGTGCCCATAAGAGGCTTTATTGGTGTGCTCAAGATTGAGGGATGTGAATGTTCCCTCCTCAAACACAATTATGGAATCCCATGATTTGATGAATAATATGCAATGATGAGTATGAAACTATGCTAAATGATGACGAACGCTTTAGGAGATGGCTATGGAAAAAACCATTCTTGAGAATATTTGAGGATAATGGAGATGGATCTGAGCAATAAAACTAAGAGTGCAATTCTACTATGAATATACAAAATAATGCAAAAAAGAATTAAGTACTAAAATATTTCAAAATCACTAGAAATCTCTAAGCATTAACTAGAATGATAAAAATGCTTATGAAGGAGATGGAAAATGTTTGAGAGAAGGGCTCTATTTATAGGCTTGAGAGAGGTCTTGATGAGGTGGCATCTATGTGGCATCCACATAGGTTCCAAGTAGAGAGACACATTGGCTAAGGGAAGAAGTCATGTAAAGCTCAACATAAGCCTTTTTGGTGATAGAGATGGCTCAAGGTTTGCTCACATGTGTGTTTGTAACCTTAAAGAAAGGAAAGGGAGACAAGTGTATAAGAGTGTAAAAGGCTTTTGAATAAAATAATAAAAGGGGAGATTTCTTGGATTTGAGTTGATCACACATGTGTGAGAAAACACTTTGGGACTAAAAGGTGTTTAGAAATGTGTTTAGGATTAATTATATGGGATTAACTAATGGGTAGGCTAAAAAGAATTAGAGTGATGGGTGTAGACTAGGCTTTAGGGTGAGATTAAGATTAAATTAAATAGTATTTAATTTAATCACAAGATTAAATAATTTAGCAAAGTGAAAAAAATAAAATAAATTGAGATTTATTTAAAAGGGGATTTATGGACCACTATGTATTAAATAAATATAATACATTAGAGGGGATGCATTTAAATTAAATTTAAATACATTAGGAAAATAGAAAAAATAATTAAATAAATTTAATTAAATAAGTAGAAGAATATGACAAATATAATTAATAAATAAATAATCAATTATAATGTCAAAGAAAATATTTAATAAATTAATATAGTATTTGGGATGATTTTAAGTGTCTAAAATCTTACGATTTGAAATACATGTTATCATAAATTTCATGTGGAGTTCTCTATGCACCATGAAGTATTATGCTCCATCTGTGTTGCTTTGCATACTAATGAAATGTTGAAAATTTTTCATGCTACATGCCTTCCAAAATCATCAATTTCATTACTAATGTTAGCATGAATTCTTATAATACTAAATTGGGGGAGTATCCTAAGAATTGGAGAGTATTGACATGTTGTATTCATGATTGTGTTTATCATTGATGTCAACATCCTATTGCTTCTATAAAGAGTAGGAAAATAGTAATTATAGATCTTATTAGTATAGATAAAGTTTTGATGGTCTTGTGATGTTTAGTTGAGGATATGGTCAAGACTATGTCCTAATGATGTGGCTAAGTGCACAGAGTTTAAGTCAAAGGTGTACGAAAGATAAACCTAATTTACTAAGAGTAGTATAGAAACAAAGCATTGGAGAACAATGCTCTAATATTTGATTGTTATCTTATATCTGAGATGCATTGAAGAAGTGTGTAGTCACACAATGACATAGGATATTCGCATGGTGACATCAACGAGTGTGTAAGCCCTAGTATCACATTTGTGAGGTTTTATATAGACTGTGAGCCAAAAATGCTATTATAATTGTAATTTTAAATAATTATCTTATTATAATTAAATGGGAAAGCCGCAAGGCCGACTAAAGAACTTATTATGAAGATATGGTATAAAGGAAAATTGTTTTCCTTAGTTGTAATGATTATCAAGTATCTATTTTGTATGAAGTAGAAGTGTGAAGTGCAAAAAGGAGAAGAGCACTTACTGAATGCGAGTAAGCAATCCAAGGAATTATTGGATGCAAATTGTGAGATCTAGTCACAAGATCTAAAGAAGTCCAGTTGTCTTCCACAACTCCTAACAAGGTTGGAATCTCCTAATAGGGATTCAAACTCTCCTAACAGGGACTCATATGTACTGAATGTTGTAACAGACTCCTAATAGGGTCTATCCTCTAACAATGAATATTTATATTGGTAAATCATCTTGTGGGTACCATCTCCACTAGGGTTCTCCCTTTGATTAAGGGTTTCCCTAGTTAAGATATCTGGTGTTAATTATGTGTGAGTATATTGTTATGGTTTCATCTTATTTTACTCATATGGTTAATATTATTTAAGGTTGTTATTTATGATAATAGTTGGATAATTCATTCACCCCCACTCTCATTTATACCAGTGGACTATATATTCTAAAAAAGAATCAAGTCCTTGAAGGCTAATCTTGACAACTTTGGGAGATCAATGGAAAATCATTTTAAAAAGGATAGACCTAGATTTTATGGGGCCAACTATGATAGTTGGAAGGAGACAATGAAGACTTATATGTTGTGCATGGTTCCAGGTCGTTGGATTCTGACAAAGAGTGAGAAGACAATCGTGAAAGAAGAAAATATTGAGGAATGTAGTGAAGTAGAGAGAGATATGTTCATGTGTAACATGAGAGCTAGAGAAGCCCTACTATCAACTCTTCTAGAACATGAATACAATTAGGTAAAGTCACTTCAAACATCTCATGAAATTTGGAAAGCATTAAAAGATACTTTTGAAGGTGATAAACATACAAAAATAATGAGATTACAAAATTGGATATGTGCATTTCAAGATGCTAAGATGATGGAAGATGAATCTGTAAGAATTTATGTTAGAATATTAGAAATTATTTCAAGAATTTGGTCTCTTGGTGTAACTAAAACAGATGATGAAGTTATATGGAAGATCCTAAAAAGGTTGACACCACCATTCAAGCAAGTAGCTTAGATGATTCAACTAGCAATACCTTGCACTGTAGATTTCACAAAGGTAAAATTGATTAGAAGATTAGAGTCTGCAAAAGTAGATCTGAGACAATTTGGAGATCTAACCAGATTTAAAACAACCTTCACTACCCTAAAAGTTTGACCTAATCTATCAAGGAGTGCAAGCACAAGAGGAGATTTTTCTAGTAGTAGCAGATCTAATGAAGACAAGAAGATTGGGGAAGGAATATCCCTTCTTTTGAGAAGAGAAAAAGATGGTAAGAAAATCTTTAAACATTGGAATTCTGATGAGTTTGGTCATTATGCATCTAAATTTCCTAAAAGAGAGAAAAGGTATAAAGTTTAATCCTAGAATAAATATTTATAGAAATTGTTTGAAGACTAATGAGGATGAAGAATCTGATGAAAGAGGTCAAAGAAGAAAGTAATGATGAATTGGGATTTGTGGCTATCAAGGAAGACAGTCTTGGTAAAGAAATTAAAGAAGTAAGAGCTTTGATTTCCCAAGTTGGATAGAAGTGTAATTAGTTAATTGACAATGGTCATTCACATCACATGACTAGTGATATGAATAAGTTTGTTAAGTTTGAAAACTATGATAGGGGTATTGTTAGGATTGGTAACAATGCAACTTGTCATATTAAAAGGATTGGATCCATTACTTTAGATGGAAGGACTAAAATTGACAATATTTATTTTGTTGATGGGTTGAAGCATAATTTGTTGAGTTTTCTATAGTTGTTGGACAAGGGATATCGATTGCAGTTCATAAAGAAGACCAACATTGTCAAGGATAATGATCGTAAGATGATTAAAACTGGAACTAGATCTAGAGGTAATGTATTTTGGTCAAATCCTACTGAAATGAGATGTTTGGTTGTAAAATTTGATAATAGTTGGTTATGGGATAAAATATTTTGTCATATAAACTTTGCTAACATTGTGAAGGTTAGTAACACATTAGCAATTAGAGACTTTCCTAAGATAACAAATCCTACTAATGTTGTTTGCCAAAAATATATTTTGGCTAAGAAGAAGAAAGTATATTTTCCTATCAAGAAGCTCACTACTACAAAGAAGTTGGAGATCATTGACATAGATCTAAGTGATCCTTTTAGAACAAGAGGATTCTATGGTCAAAGGTATTTTATGATTTTTGTTGATGATTACACTAGAATGATGTTGATAGCTTTTCTTAAAGAGAAATCTAATTCTTTTGAGAAGTTTAAGATATTTAAGAATAGAGTTAGAATGAATCTAGTGTTAAGATAACTTGTTTGAGATAAGATAGAGGAGGAGAATTTACCTCTAGAGAGTTTAACATCTTTTGTGAAGAAAATGGAATCGAAAGGCAACTATCCTCACATAGAATACCTAAGCAAAATTAGATTGTTAAAAGAAGAAATAAATAAGTATTAAAGGCAACAAGAGTGATGTTATTTGAAAATGATGTTTCTAAAACATTATGGAGAGAAGCAATTAACATAATAGTGTACACTATTAACATAGTGTAGATTAGACAAGGTATGAGAAAGACACCTTATGAGTTATGGTTTCGTCATTCACCATCAGTCAAATATTTTAGATTATTTGGGAGCAAATGTTACATTAAGAGAGATAATGACATTGGTAAGTTCGATCTTGGAAGTGATGGAGATATTTTTCTTGGATACTCACTAAAGAGAAATGCATATAGATGTTTCAAGTTTAGAACTAAGATAATAGTTGAATGCACAAATATAAGAATTGGTGAAAAGCTTGGTACTAAAGAAAAGATGGTAGATTATAATTTAGATGAAGAAAAAGATAATTTTAGAATTGTTAGAAAAAATGCTAAAGTTTTCCTTGAGACTAGAAATGACTTGCAAAATGATTTGCTAACTATTGACAATAGCAGATAGAAAAGGTTTGAACCTATAGATGAGATAAGAGTTGAAACTGTCAACTCCTACCTCCAATAGAAACATGACAAAGAATCACCCTCTAGAGAAGATAGTTGGAAGTAAAGATAAAGGTGTGATGACAAGGAATAGAGTAAATAAGGAATTGTGTCTAATTTCTCAAGTGGAACCTAAAAGCATGGATGAAGCTTTTAAGGATGATCATTGGTTTCAAGCAATGAAGAAAGAATTGGATCAGATTGAGAAGAATGAGACATGGGAGTTAGTTCCTAGACCTAAAGACAAGAATATGATAGGAATGAAATTGGTATTCATGAATAAGATGAATTGTGAAGAACCCCCTTATAGCAATATCGTGAGAATGCTCGAAATAACAGAATACAAAGTGATAGCAGAACTCAGAATGAATCTACTGATCGCAGGCCACTTTGTGAAGAACCTCCTTATAGCAATATCGTGAGAATGCTCGAAATAACAGAATACAAAGTGATAGCAGAACTCAGAATGAATCTACTGATCGCAGGCCACTTCGAGGGAGTAACCTCCTTTGAGCAAGCTCAATACAATAAATTCGTCCGTGCCCATCAAGGGCCTCAACCTATTCTTATATACTGGGTACGATCTAGAAAAGTAATACTACCTATGCATGTGGGATAATAAAATATACTCACGGGACGACTTACAAAGCATATGCGTCCGACAACACTACTCTAACAAAATAAACAGAAGGAACACACAGGTTCCTAACATCCCCTCTCCCTTAGAAAAAAGCTTTGTCCTCAAAGCTTAAGGTGTGGAAATTGTTGTTGAATCTGAAGAAGGGGTTCCCAGGTAGCATCCTCTGGTTGCATGCCATGCCACTGAATCAAGACCTCAGAGATGGAGTGAGAGCAAAGCTGGCGAGTGCGCTGGTCAATGATTGCCACCGGCTCCAGGATAATGGATCCTTCCGTATCCATTTCAGGGAGAGTAGTTTGTGCTCTGACAGTGGTACCCAGAACTTTCTTTAGATAAGAAACATGAAAGACTGGATGAATGCGGGAAGAAGGAGGAAGTTCCAGTTTATAAGCAACTGAACCAATCTTCTGCAGAACCTTATAAGGCCCATAAAATTTTGGGGCCAGCTTATGACGCCCTTTCAGCTTTAGGGAGGATTGTTTGTATGGCTGTAGACGAAGAAAAACCATATCCCCAACTTGAAATGAGCGCTCAGAACGGTGTTGATCTGCTTGCTGTTTCATCCGATTACGGGCCATGTGAAGATTATCATGTAAGGTACGAAGAATCTGATCCCTGCTGCGGAGAACTATGTCAACTGCCTGGACTGGTGAGCTGTTGGGAGTGTAGGGAAGGAGCACTGGAGGTGCCTGACCATAGACTGCTTCATATGGAGTCATTTTAGAGGCAGTGTGGTAAGAGGTATTGTACCACCATTCAGCTAAAGGGAGCCACTTGGCCCACTGATGTTTCTGTTCGGAAGTGAAGCAACGAAGATAAGTTTCCAAGCATTTATTGACAATTTCAGTTTGACCATCAGTTTGTGGGTGATAGCCCGAACTCATCTTCAGTTTGGTGCCAGTTTTCTGAAACAGTTCAGTCCAAAAATGACTGGTAAAAGTTGCATCACGATCAGAGACAATGGAAGAAGGGAGTCCATGAAGACGAAATATCTGGTCCATGAAGATTTGTGCAACAGAGGAGGCAGTATAGGGGTGGCTGAGGGCACAAAAATGACTATATTTCGAGAGACGATCAACCACAACCAAGATCACTGTCTTGCCACCGGATTTAGGAAGCCCTTCAATGAAATCCATAGAAATATCAGTCCAAATCCGTGTAGGGATGGGCAATGGTTCGAGCAAGCCAGGAAGGAGGGTCGTTTCACCCTTGTGGCGTTGGCAAGTATCACATTCAGCCACCATCTGTTGAATCGTCTGTTTCATCCCTTTCCAAAAGAAGTTTCTCCTTGCTCGCTCATAAGTTTTGAGGAAGCCTGAGTGCCCTGCTGAAGGAGAAGCATGGAGTTCATAAAAAATAGCCTGATGTAGAGCTGGGTTCTGAGGAAGCACTAGCCGACCCTTGTATCGAAGAGAAGCACCATCCCAAGAGTAATGTGGTATAGCAGAAGGATTATTGGCTAGCTGGTGAATGATTTGAGATAAAGAAGAGTCACTGTCATAGCCCTGCTGAACAGACGCTAACCAATTGGGAATGGGCATAGAAATAGCGGAAAGGGAAGCTTGATTATCAAATGTGCGAGAAAGAGCATCTGCCACAATATTCTCCTTACCCTTCTTGTAGGTGATCTCATAATCATACCCCATGAGTTTGCTGACCCATTTCTGTTGTGTAGGAGAGGATACCCGTTGTTCTAGGAAGTATTTCAGACTTTGGTGATCGGTTCTGATGCAAAAATGACTCCCTAAGAGGTATGGCCGCCACTTCTGTACAGCATGCAAAATAGCCATCATTTCTTTTTCATAAGTAGAGAGGGCTAGATTCTTACCAGAGAGGGCTTTGCTAGTGAACGCAATAGGATGGTCAGCTTGCAGGAGAACAGCACCCAATCCATTGCCGCAAGCATCACTCTCAATAGTGAAGGGTTTGGAAAAATCTGGCATCGCGAGAACAGGTGTACTGCACATAGCCTGTTTCAGTTGTTCAAATGCAGTCTCAGCAACAGGGGTCCAGGAGAAGGCATCCTTTTTTAACAGAGCTGTCAATGGTGCTGCAATTTTCCCGTAATCTTTGACAAACTTGCGGTAGTAGCCAGTCAACCCCAAAAAACCCCGAAGGCTCTTGAGAGTTTTAGGATGCGGCCAAGTTTTCATGGCATCTATTTTTGTAGGATCCACCCGCACTCCATGGTGTGCAACAATATGCCCGAGATACTCCACTTCCTCCTGGCCAAACACACATTTAGATAGTTTTGCACAGAGTTGATGATCAGAGAGAAGTTGCAAGACAAGCTCCAGATGATGGAGATGCTCAGCCCAAGTTTTGCTATATATGAGGATATCATCAAAGAAGACCAGAATGAATTTTCGGAGGTATGGTCGAAATATGTTATTCATCACTGCCTGAAATGTTGAAGGAGCATTCGTGAGGCCAAAGGGCATGACTAAAAATTCATAGTGACCATCATGTGTGCGGAAGGCAGTTTTAGGTATATCCTCCTCATTAACCCGAATTTGATGATACCCAGAACGAAGATCTAACTTGGAGAAAAAATGAGCCCCATGAAGTTCATCAAGAAGTTCATCAACAACTGGAATGGGAAACTTGTCCTTTATAGTGAGATGATTAAGTGCTCGGAAATCAATGCAGAGTCGCCATGACCCATCTTTTTTGCGAACAAGCAGAACTGGAGAAGAAAAGGAACTGGTACTAGGGCGAATAATACCTTGCTTCAGTAAGTCACGGACAAGGATCTCGATTTCGGTCTTCTGATGAAATGGGTAGCGGTAGGGCCTGATGTTGGGCGGAACACTGCCAGGAAGGAGCTGAATACGGTGGTCCTCTGGACGAGAAGGAGGTAATCCCACAGGTTCAGCAAATATACCAGAATACTTGTCCAAAATGTGTTGGAGATCGGCAGGAGTGCTAGAGACTGCTGATGGCTGCATCTGAATGGAATGGAGCTGAGCGATGACACCATGTGAATTCTTCTTAAGAATTTTTTCCATACGGTGTGAACTGATGATGCTGAGAGACCCTGGTTGTAAGCCTTTCAAAGTGTGTTGGTGCCCCTCGGCTGAAAACTGCATCCAAAGTTCAGCAAAATCCCAGAGAATGGGGCCAAGAGTGCGTAACCATTGGGCACCCAAAACCACATCACAGCCACCTAAGGGTAAGGCAAACATGTCAGAGCGCATGTTATAATCTCCAATAGAGAGACGCACATTGCGACATTTCCCTTTACAAGGTAAAGTGCCCCCATTGGCAATCATGACTTCAAAGCTAGAGCAGGGATGGATAAAGCAATCAGCCTGTTTGGCTATTCGTGGATCAATGAAGTTATGAGTGCTACCAGAATCAATGAGTATAGTAAGAGGGATCTTCTTGAAGAAACCCTGGACCCGCATGGTTTGTGGAGTAGTGACTCTTGCCAAAGCATGGACAGATATCTCTGGTGGAGCTTCTGGTGAAGGAGGTTCAGGCTGGTGAGGCTCAACCTCATCATCCATTGTTTCCTGAGCATCTACATATTCTTCCAGTTCCGGTGGAGAATCCACATCCAAGAGATAGAGCTTTTGTTGAACACATCTATGGCCCCGAGACCATTTCTCATCACAATTATAACAAAGCCCTTTGTCTCGCCTGACTCGCATCTCTGTTTCAGACAAGTGCTTGATCGGAGTAGTTCTGGGAGCTGGTATGACGGGAGGGTTGTGAGAACCTGTATTTTTGAATGGAACAAAATTATATCTGGAGCGTTGTAGAGCACTAATCTTGTCTTCCGCTAACTTAGCCAACCCAAGGGCTTCCATCATTGTAGTAGGTCGAAACATTTTGACTTCTGAGCGAAGTGCATCCTTCAGACCACTGACAAAACAACTATGGAAGAATTCATCAGACAAGCCCTCTGTGTAATTAGCTAATTTTTCAAACTCTGTCTGGTATTCTCTTACAGTGCCTGTTTGACGCAGTTTAGTGAGTGCTCCTGTGAAATCATCAAAGGAACTAGGGCCAAAGCGCTCCAAAATGAGGGTGCACAATTCGCTCCACGTTGGGCCTACATTAGCCTTGATGTACCAACGGAACCATTGAAGAGCTTCATGTTCCAAATGAAAAGATGCAAGGGAGACTTTGTGGTTATCCAAAGTATTATGCAAGCTGAAATACTGCTCTGCCCTATAGATCCATCCAGTCGGATCAGAACCATCGAAGCGTGGAAAATCAAGCTTTGGTCCACGGAAATTGCCAGAAGAGGACCCAGTATCTCCTGAATGGTTTCGGCTCATGGCTGACTGCTGAAAGTTAAGACCCAGAATTTTGTCATCCAGATCTTGAAGTTTGGTTTTGAGGGATGCAATTTCCTCTTCCATGATTTTTGCTCCTGTACGCGTAACAACCATAAAACAAGGTTTTTTTTTTTTTTTTTTTTTTTTTTTTTTTTTTTTTTTGAAATGGGTAGAAGATGAGAAACAAAAACTTTTTTAGTTACGGCAAACTTGGATTTGGGTAAAACTCATATAGGAAATGGGTGTTCGACGGGTGGTGGGAGACTATCTGGGGACAAGGGAAAAAGAAAAATGAGGGTTTCAAGGGTAGGGAGGCGAAATGAGGCGAACAGTCCAAGAGGGATAAGGGAGCAAAATGAGGAATTGAATCTTGTGGCTCAGTTTGGTGGCAATTGGATGAGAGGTGAAAAAGATAGGGCAAACCCTAAAATTAGATAAATGAGGGATTTAGGGCTTTGATATGTAAAATTTGGGGTTGGGTCGCCAAGGAAGGAAGTATGCAAAATGATATTGCAGACGTTCTGCGGAAGTATGAGCAGAAACAGAAAGCAAACAAGGAAGCTACGACTAAAAAACAGAAAAATTTTTACTCGTTTTTTTTTTTTTTTTTTTTTTTTTTTTGAACAGTCGACTTAGAAAAATTCACTCACAGACAGAACAACTGAAAAGAGTTATTGCAATAACAAGAGATATTAGAAGTGAGAGGAACCTGAAGGCCACGACAGAAAAAAAATTTGATGTAATTTCCACCCAGCGAGCCCAAGAGAGTGCTCTGATACCATATGTGAAGAACCCCCTTATAGCAATATCGTGAGAATGCTCAAAATAATAGAATACAAAGTGATAGCAGAACTCAGAATGAATCTACTGATCGCAGGCCACTTTGTGAAGAACCTCCTTATAGCAATATCGTGAGAATGCTCGAAATAACAGAATACAAAGTGATAGCAGAACTCAGAATGAATCTACTGATCGCAGGCCACTTCGAGGGGGTAACCTCCTTTGAGCAAGCTCAATACAATAAATTCGTCCGTGCCCATCAAGGGCCTCAACCTATTCTTATATACTGGGTACGATCTAGAAAAGTAATACTACCTATGCATGTGGGATAATAAAATATACTCACGGGACGACTTACAAAGCATATGTGTCCGACAACACTACTCTAACAAAATAAACAGAAGGAACACACAGGTTCCTAACATGAATGAACAAGGAGAAGTTGTCAGAAAAAAGATAGACTTGTTTGCAAAGGTTACTCATAGCAAGAAGGCATAGATTATGAGGAGACACGTGTAGCTAACTAGAATAGAAGCAGTAAGAATATTCTTGGCTTATGTAGTGAGTAAGAAGTTCAAGGTATATTAGATGGATGTCAAGTCAAATTTTCTAAATGGAGAACTTGAAGAAGAAGTCTACACTAAGCAACCTAATGGATTCTCTCTAACAAAAGTAAAAGAGATGGTATGGAGATTGAAGAAGCTATTGTATAGTCTGAAGCAAGCACCTAGAACCTGGTATGCAAAGTTGGAGAAATATTTCACTAACACAAATACAATAATATTTTACTAAGTAAACTAATAACAATTGTAGATATGTGAATAATTTTGATCACATGACCATTGTCAGACATTCATCTTCCAACCAAATTTATGACTAAACTATTTTAATAATTGATTAAGTCATTGATTTAGACATTTATTATTGTTGGTAGTTTATATGGTAGTTTATTTGGTAATTTTGGTAGTTTATTTCGTAGTTTTTTGCTAGTATATATGGTAGTATATTTGGCTATTTATTTGGTAGTTTATTTGGTAGTTTATTTAATTATTAATTTAGTCATATTAGGGCATGATGGAATTGAACCACCATCCTCCTATTTATAAAGCAAATGATCTTCTATTGAGCTAGTGCCCTTCAAAAAATAATGCAAAAAATTTACAAAGTTGTCTTCCCAACATTAGATCTACCATGTCATGGTCAGTGTAACATGATATACTCTTCTCAAAGAACACAAACTTTTGTTATTAAGAAAAATAATAAATATTTATCAACAACAAATCAACAACTTTATATTATTTTGTTCAAGCATTTTAAAATTATATTTCTTGTCAAGTATACTTCTCTAAATTATTGTAGTGACAGACTCTTATAAAATATAACTTGGAGCACTTTGGCCAACTTTGGCCACACACAAGCATTGTGTCTTGTGCTAACTTCTCAAAAAAAATACAAATATTATGCAATTTATGTCAAAAAAATGGAGCTTTGCATTAAGTAAAAACATCAAATCCCATTAAAAAATCACATCTATTCAAAGCTACGAAACACAATCAATGGAAATGCTCACTTTTTAACATATGGAGTGTCAAAAGATCAAATATGTCCTCTTTTTTATACTTAAGTGGGTGCTAAAAGAGTTTATTACACCTAATGTAGACATTTATTGAAACTTAGCCTACAAAAAACATAAAATTAGGAATTTGATAAAAATAAGGCACATGAAAAGAATTTGTTTTATCAATGCTCTATAATTAAGTTATTCCTATTAATAGGGAAAGCGATGCTAATTCATAAATGTAACAATGAACTAAATAACATGTTTATGATAAATTGCTTTAAAAAACCTATCACAAAAGGAAATAATGGACTAGTAAAGTCTGGTAGGCAATGGCTATGCTTCACTTATTAATAACCCCAATTATAAGATATGCCCTAGAACCATGCATTGATGGATCTTGAGATGGTTGATTATAACCATAAACTTCATATCATTGATAATAATGTAATGTCAAGGACCTTTTCAAAGCTAGATTTGAATGATAATGGAGCCTAAATACAAAGTTAAACAAAAACTTAAATAAAATATAATCATAATCATAATAATAATCATGTTAATCAGATAAATAATAATACAGTATGAAATATTATTATTCAAATTATAATGATAAATAAAGAAAATAATGTTAATAATATTACATAATATGATTAATAAGTAACATATAACATAATATTATGAATCACCTATTTTAAGAAGATGAATAGAATTAAAATAAATTATTAAATCATGATTATAATCTTATCCCAAGTCAATATTTTAATATCACAGGTATAATAATAAATATAATAAATAAATAAAAATATAACATATCATTATAAATAAAATAATAACAAACACCAAATATGATAAAGCTACATGTACTTAGTCACAATAGTTTAGAGAAATATATATAGAAGAGTCGATCAAGATCATAAGGATATACAAAAATAAGGTTTGTGCGTAGCTCCAGCCCTTGCCTTAGGTGCGGGCTAGGAAAAGAAGTGTCTAAGTCTATGTAGGTTTGTGCTATACATTTGTAGAATAAACAAACTGAAGAGTATAAAATACTAACAAAAGAATTGGATGGGTACCACTACTCAATCCTTATGCTATGCCAATGTTGATGTTGTTGTCATTGATTGATACATAAAACTTCCCCTTTGCAATAGCAGAATAAAATCATAGATTATCATAACAAAAAGAGAGATCATTTCTATAAAAGATAAACTACATATTGAATACACTAAAGGAAATAATCAAAGAGCACAACAAAATTTCTAATAAACAAGCACAAATAATGAATACTCTATCAAAGATAATTTACATATTCCAAACTATTCACTCACAAAATATAATGTCACACTAGTTAAGATATGACCATGTAACATAGTATAGCTTAGGACTAGATCAATGCGATCCAATAACCCAATCTAAAACAAGTGCATGTTTAAAAAGAATTCTCTCTATAAGAAAATATCTCAAGTGGGATGAAAATTATAGATAAAAATTATTAAATATTAAAAATTAACAAAATAAATAAAAGTATCAAATAATTACATGTAATTTTCTCAAGTGAGATGAACATTATAGATAAAAATTATTAAATATAACAAAATAAATAAAAATATCAAACAATTACAAATAATTTTATTTTAAAAGAATAAAAGCTTTGATTGTAAAAGAAATTCCAAAATCTCTAAAAATATAAGACTTTTGAAACTCGAGAGATTGTAATTTAAAGAAACATACAATTATGAAATAATAAAATTACTAACATTTTTCATATTACAAAATAAATCAAACAAATTAAAATTAAAAAAGAAAAAAAAGATATAAACACCTTAATTTTAGAAACTCAAACTTATCTTCTACTCAAATTATAATATTTTAACATATTTTAAAATCAAACAACTATTTAATAGTATGCCATTGTGAAGACTCATTACATAAAATGAAAACTTAAGATTGTGAAACTACTATTTTCTTTTTCAAACTACACATTAGATATGAATGTACAAAATTTTATAGAAACTACTAATTAGATATATTAAATTTTGATTCTGTAGGCATAATATTATGAATTCACATCTTTTTCAAGACCACTACTTTTCAATATATCATGATGACTTTTTTTGACACTGATGAAGAAACCTGACATCATACATTGAATTCCATTGGATATCTTCATGCTTAGGAAGCCCATCAACTAATTATTTTTATTATTAAATCATTTTATTTTAGGGTTTCATATTTATTAATTGTGATTCTCACTATTTACTAAATACTATAAGATACTAAGTGTAATGAGAATAAAATAATGTTAAATTTTATGAAGATGGTTATTATATGACATTAGTGTGATTAATAGCAATTATATGTTGAGATTATAAAATATATAATTGATAATAATCTTTTTCATAAATAATCAGTTGAGAGAATATTCAAGGAAGTTAATTAATGATGATGTATTGATAAGACAAAAACTCCATTGGTGAGTAATAAAACTTATAAAAAGATTAAAATATATTAATATGATAAAAAATAATATCATTGATCACTCATTTGGTCATTTGTTTGGGTGACTAATTATTAGTGACCAATTATTTAGTCGTTTATTTGATCATTTATTTAGTCATTTGCCTTTGTCTAATCTTATGATTTTTTCTGATGACCAAACTAGTCATCTATTTAGTCATTTATAAGTTACAAAACATTATAAGAATTTGATCACTTTTAGTCATGTGACTAAAAGTTTTAGTCACATGGTCATTTATTTGCCGAAATTCTACTAGTGTTTGACAAAGCTTGGATTTATTAAAGGTATGACAAATGAAAATTTGTATTTGAGATAAGTTAATAATGGTTTGTTTATCATTTTAATATTTTTGGATGACATAATATTCGGAGGAAATGATGAAGAAAGTGATAAGTTTGCTGAAGAGATGAAAAATGAGTTTGAAATGAGAATGATAGGAGAAATGAAGTTTTTCTTAGGGTTGCAAATTGCGCAAAACAGTGATGGTATTTTTATTTTGCAAACTAAGTACTTGAAATACTTGTTGAAGAGAATTGAATTAGAGAGTTGAAAACCTATTGGTACACCTATTATAATTGGTCATAAGTTATCTAGCAAAGATGAGACAGCTACAATTGAGTAGAAGAGTATAGATCCATGATTGGAAGATTGCAATATCTAACTCATACCAAACCAGATATAGAAAATGTAGTTGAAATTGTAGCTAGATTTCAAGATGATCCTAAAGAGTATCATTAGCAAGCAGTAAAGAGAATATTCAAATATTTGAAAGGAACATATGATTATGGGATTTGGTATGATACATCAAGTGATTATTTTGTGTGCATATATTGATGCAGATTGGTCAGGTAGTATGGATGACAAAAACAGCACCAGTGGTGGAGCATTCTTTCTTGAAGGAAGATTGGTTTCTTGGCTAAGCAAGAAACACAACTATATTTCATAGAGTACAGCTAAGGCAAAGTATGTTGCAACAAAAAATAACTTTAATCAAGTTATGTGGATGAAGCAGATTTGAAGGATATTGGGATTGAGTTTATAGAACCTGTTATCATTTACTATGATAAGACAAGTATAGTGAGTATGTCTAAGAATCATGTATTGCATTCTAAGACTAAGCATATCCATTAAGTATTATGTTTTGAGAGAAAATGAAGAAAAAAGGGAGATCAAATTGGAGTATATGAGTACTAAAGATTACATTGCAAATATCTTTACAAATCCATTTCCCCAACATATATTTGAGTACCTCAAAGGTATGCTTGGGGTTATGCCCTTGCCTACTTTAGAGTAGATCATGCAAAAAGTGGATCAGTCTAGTAGTACAAAGAATTATTGTTAGATTGGATTGAATGTTGATGCTTCCTATATGGGGGAGTATCTGTTGTGTATTGAGTCATTGAGGACTCTTGTTATTTTGTATTTGGTATTGAACAATGTCTTTAGACACTTGAGCTAATTGAAGAGTTGAAGAGGTACATATAAAAATTTCTCTTATAACAATCGGTATTTTCTATTTGTTTGAGGCCTTTGAAATTGATGTCAATGGGGGAGAAAATGCATGAAAAACACCTAATCAATGGGGGAGAAGAACTCGTAAGTATGTATAAGAGAGAGATATCTCTTTAGGGAGATTGAGATAGATTCATGTAAGAAAGTAGGAATGTGCACCTGATGTGCATCTGGCGTATTATGATTCTTTTAGTGTGAAGTGAACAATTTATGTCTATTCAAAAGAGGGATATGCACCTATTCTGTTGAGACTTCTTAGTGTATGGATAGTTCATGTCAGTTCTAGAATCTAGAGAATTCTATATTAGTTTGAGATAACAACAATAGCAATAGAGTAAAGTTTGATATTCTTGGGACTTAGATCTTCTTCATCTATGTTGTCATCAATTCCAAAAGGGGAGATTGTTAGCATGAATGCTAATGATACTACATTGAGGGAGTATCCTATACATTGGAGAGTATTGACATATTGTATTCATGAATGTGTTTTTCATTTATGTCAACATAGCATTATTTCTATAAAGATTGGGAGAATGAAAATCAGAGATCTTATTGGTACGGACGATGGTTTGATTGTTTGGTGATGCATAATTGAAGATGTGTTCAAGACTATGTCGTGATGATGTTGTTTAGTGCACAGAGTATAAGCCAAAGGCATACGATAGTTCCACCTGATTTACTAAGAGCAATATAGAAATAGAGCATTGGAGAACAATGTTCTGATGTTTGATTGACATCTTACATCTGAGATGCAATGAAGAAGTGTGCAGTCACGCAATGATAGGGGATAGTCATATCATGATGCCAGCGAG
The DNA here is from genome assembly GCA_028749045.1 of Cupressus sempervirens. Classification (NCBI taxonomy): domain Eukaryota; kingdom Viridiplantae; phylum Streptophyta; class Pinopsida; order Cupressales; family Cupressaceae; genus Cupressus; species Cupressus sempervirens. The sequence continues at coordinate 98,288,211 of CM053789.1, read as the reverse complement.
TGCGTAAGGCCTGGTATCTCACGTGTGAAGTTTTGTATAAACTGTGAGCTGACAATGTTGTTATCATTGTAATTAATTAATTATCTTATTATAATTAATTGGGAAAGCCTCAAGGCTGATACAAGTAATTATTATGAAGACATAGTATAAAAGAAAGTTATTTTCCTTGGTTGTAATGAGCATCAAGTATCCATTTTGTATGAAGTAGAAGTGTGGAGTGCAATTATTGGACGTGAATTGTGAGATCCAATTACAAGATCTAAAGGAGTAGATATCTAATTGACATGACAAAGATAAAGGAAGGAAGTACATTTCATTTCTATTATTCTACAAGGAACAATACATAGATCATTTGGATAATGGGTTCATTAGTCTTATCATTGAAGTTATTTGGGCCAAATGTCTTCCACAACTCCTTACATAGTTGGTATAACTGCTAACAAGGTTGGGATATCCTAACATGGATTCAAAGTCTTCTAATAGGAACTCATATGTACTAAATGTTGTAATAGACTCCTAACAAGATCTATCCTCTAACAAGGAACATTTATATTAGTACATCATCTTGTATGTACCATCCCCATTGGGTTTTTCCTTTTGATCAAAGGTTTCCCTAGTTAACATATTTGGTGTTAGTTGTGTATGAGTATCTTGTTATTGTTTTAGTTTATATTACTCATATGGTTAATATTGTTTAAGGTTGTGAATTGTGACAATAGTTGGATAAATTATTCACCTCACCCTCTTAATTATATCAAGGACTATATAATATAGCAACTTGATCAATTCTTATGTCCTAGAGATGATGATTATTCCTTTTATAGAAATGATTACTTAAATGAGTTCTTACAATGTGGTGGTTTAGCGATTTTTTTTGAAATGTTTACATGAGGGGTGCGAAGAAGATATTGGAAAGACATTAGTTTCAAAGAATGTTTATAACATAATGAAATACACATTGAAGAAAGGAGGTGCAGGCTCTAGATGTGAGTTCACTGAAGAAAAAGAGTTCTATTGATTTTATTTCATATTTCAAGGAAAATAAATTAAAAGTATGAAAGGAATAGTCATAGGTCTCAATGGTTGGATCAACAATTTAGAATGTATAAGGATACTTTCCCCATTGAAACTATTATATCCATTGTTGACTTTGTAGAGAACTATACATTACAACCCAAAATGAGACATCATCTGAATATTACAACTCCATTCAAATCGCTAACTCTGTCCACGTTACATATAGACATGCATCTGATAATGCAGAAGATAATCAAAGAGTACCACTTCTATATGAGTGATGATAGATCTCACTCTCACAAGTTTTTCCAACATTAGTTTGAGAATTATTTTGATTTCTTATGAGAACATGATATTGCTATGGATAGACATCTCATTTGGTAAAATAATTGCATAGGTCAATTCAAGAATGCTCGCATGTTTTATTGGTTGTGTAGAACTCATGTAAAGATGAATGTACCTCATATTTGGAGATTTTTTGATTTTGGATATGGTAAAGGGGAGAATGATGGAGTGGGGGCATGCGTGGAGAGAGCTCTATTGAAGGAGAAAATGAAGATTTTAGTAGCAAAACATGTTGATGCTCATACCATAGTTGATTGTTGTACTTCTACGTTATCAAAGGAGGGAACTCTTGATTCGATAGTGCATAGGTTCTTTTGGATGGTCAAGGAGGGATCCTTAGGTGATATATTGGATTGTATTATAGTCAAAGATTCTTCAAATATGCATTCATTCTGTAGCTCTCATTGTAGTACATATACTATTTGGACACAACAACTACCTTTCTTTTGTCTTAGTTATTTTTAGGGTGATTGGGGTTAGTGTGAATGGAGTGAGTGAGGGGATACATGGATTCCACATTATCTTACTCCATTATCTCTCATGCTCTTTATCAGAAATGATCACATGAAATTTTTTTTTGACCATAACCATCTATTAGATCTTCCCCAACTAGGACAAGCTTTTGCATTGGTTGTATTACAAGAGAATGATAAGAAATGTGATCATTGGTTAGCACATTGTGTAAGAGGTAAAAAAAATCTTGCACAACTGATTATAGATGATGATAGATTCACATATCCTATGGGTTTAGTTGTTGTTACTAGAACATGGTTGCAAAAATACATGCTTAGAAAGAAAAAAATTATTGCATTCAAAGACTATGAGAATAACAAAACAATTCTCATATATTCACATCTTACTAGATTAATGGATGTGAAGTTTTTGAAGCATCAAGGAAGAAAAAAAGTAAAAGAACTTTTTACTATTAGGAATGTTGATGAAGGAGCCCTATGGGAGACTGTCAAATAGAGAGAGGACCCTTTGGGAGCACTTCACTAGGTAATATTAACTCACAACAAGATTTCATATGTTCATCATATTCTTTAAATTTAGTTTCATATGTTAATTGCATGCTTATACATGAACTTAATATTAAATGCACACTATACTAGTATTTTCTATGGTATTGAATTGTAGGTGTCTTCAATAGTAGTAGTGCATAAAGATTAAAAAAAATTAAGGTGCAGAATGAAGTAAAATATATGATAGTTTGGTCTCTATGATTTTTCGTTATGTAAATGTAGTTCATAGAGAAGACCTACATTATGAAGGATAATGATGGTAAGATGATTGGAATAGGAACTAGATCTAGAGGTAACGTATTTCAATTGAATCCTACTGAAATGACATGTTGGGTTGTTAAATTTGATAACAGTTGTCTATGGGATAGAAGATTTTGTCATCTAAACTTTGATAACATTGTGAAATTTGCAGTTAGAGACTTGCCTAAGATAACAAATCCTACTAATGTTGTTTGCAAAAAATGTATTTTGGCTAAGAAGAAGAAAGTGTCTTTTTCTATCAAGAAGCTTACTACTACAAAGAAGTTGGATATCGTTGAGATAGATCTTAGTGGTCCTTCTAAAATAAGAGGATTTTGTGGTCAAAGGTATTTTATGATCTTTGTTGATGATTTCACTAGAATGATGTGGGTAGCATTTCTTAAAGAGAAATTTAAATCTTTTGAGAAGTATTAGATATTTAAGAATAGAGTTGAGAATGAATCTAGTGTTAAGATAAATTGTTTGAGATTAGAAAGAGGAGGAGAATTTACCTCTAGATAGTTTAACATCTTTTGTAAAGAAAATGGAATCAAAAGGCAACTACCCTCACCTAGAACACTTGAGCAAAATGAGATTGTTGAAAGAAGAAATAAATTAGTAGCAAAGGTAGCTAGAGTGATGTTATTTGAAAATGATGTTTCTAAAACATTATGAAGAGAAGCAGTTAACACAACAGTGTACACAACGAACATAATGTAGATCAGACAAGGTATGATCAAGACACCTTATGAGTTATGTTTTGGTCATTCACCATTAGTCAAATATTTCAAAATATTTTGGAGCAAATGTTACATTAAGAGAGATAATGATATTGGTGAGTTCAATTGTGGAAGTGACGAAGATATTTTTCTTGGATACCCATTAAAGAGAAATGCATACAAATGTTTCAACTATAGAACTAAGAGAATAGTTGAATGCACAAATATAAGAACTGATGAAAATCATGGTACTAAAGAAAAGATGGTAGATTATAATTTAGATGAAGAAGAAGATAATTTCAGAATTGTTAGACAAAATGTTTAAGTTTTCTTTGAGATTAAGAATGGCTTGCAAAATGATGTGCTAACTATTGAACATAGTAGAGAGCAGAGGTCTAAACTTAGAGATGAGATAAGAGTTGAGATGTCAACTCTTTCCTCCAATAGAAACATGACAAAGAATCACCCTCTAGAGAAGATAATTAGAAGTAAAGATAAAGGTGTGATTACAAGGAATAGAGTGAATAAGGAATTGTATCTGATTTCTCAAGTGGAACCTAAAAGCACAGATGAAGCTTGTAAGGATGATCATTGGTTTCAAGCAATGAAGGAAGAATTGGATCATACTAAGAAAAATGAGACACAGGAGTTGGTTCCTAGACCTAAAGACGAGAATGTGATAGAATTGATATTTATGAATAAGTTGAATGAAAAAGGAGAAGTTGTGAGAAACAAAGATAGACTTGTTTGCAAAGGTTACTCAGAGCAAGAAGGCATAGATTATGAGGAGACACATATAGCTACAACTAGAATAGAAGCAAGAAGAATATTCTTGGCTTATGTAGTGAGTAAGGAGTTCAAAGTATATCAGATGGATGTCAAGCCAAATCTTTTATATGGAGAACTTGAAGAAGAAGTCTACACTGAGCAACCTAATGGATTCCCTCTGACAAAAAAAAAAGAGATGGTATGGAGACTGAAGAAAGCATTGTATAGTCTGAAGCAAGCACCTAGAACCCGGTATGCAAGGTTGGATAAGTATTTCACTAACACAAAAACAATAATATTATACTAAGTAAACTACTAAAATTTGTAAATATATGACTAATTTTGATCATGTGACCAATTGTAGTGTATTGTCGGACATTTATCTCCCAACCAAATTTATGACTAAACTATTTTAATTATTGACTAAGTCATTGATTTAGTCATTTATTGTTGTTACTTGGTAGGTTATATGGTAGTTTATTTGATAATTTGGGTAGTTTATTTGGTAATATCTTTGGTAGTTTTTTGGGTAGCATATATAGTAGTATATTTGGTTATTTATTTGGTAGTTTATTTAATTATTAATTTAGTCATATTAGGGCATCATGGAATTGAACCACAATCCTCCTACTTATAAAGTAGATGCTCTTCCATTGAGCTAGTACCTTTTTGAAAATAATGCAAAAAATTGACAAAGTTGTCTTCCCAACATTAGATCTATGATGATCATGGTCATTGTAACATGATATAGTCTTCTCAAAGAACACAAATTTTAGTTATTATGAAAAACAATAATCTAAATCTTTATCAATAACAAATCAACAACTTTAAATTCTTTTTTTCAAGCATTTTAAAATTATATTTCATGTCAACTATAGTTCTCTAAATTATTGTAGTGATAGATTCTTATAAAATATAACTTGGAGCACTTTGGCCACACACAAGTATTGTGTCTTGTGCTAACTTCTTAGAAAAAGATACAAATATTATGCAATTTATGTTAAGAAAATAGACCTTTGCATTAAATAAAAACATCAAACCCCATTGAAAAATCACAACTATTCAAAACTACGAAACTCAATCAATTGAAATACTCACTTTTTAACATATGGAGGTGCCAAAGGATCAAATATTTCCTCTTCCTTATGCTTAGGTTGGTGCCAAAAGAGTTTATTACACCTAATGTTGACATTTATTGAAACTAAGCTTACAAACAACATAAAATTAGGAATTTGATAAAAATAAGGCACATGAAATAAATGTTTTTAATCAATGATCTATAGATAAGTTATTCCTAGTAATAAGGAAAGTGGTGCTAATTCATAAATGTAACAACGAACTAAATAATATGTTTATGATAAATTGCTTTAAAAAACCTATAACAAAAGGAAATAATGGACTAGTAAAGTCTAGTAGGCAATGGATATGCTTCACCGATTGATAACCCCAATTATAGGATAAGCCCCAGAACCATACATTAATGGATATTGAGATGGTTTATCATTACCATAAACTTCATATCCTTGACAATAATGTAATGTTAGGGACCTTTTCAGAGCTAGATTTGAATGATAATAGAGCCTAAATACAAAGTTAAACAAAAACTTAAATTAAATATAATCATAATCATAATAATAATCATGTTAATCAAATAAATAATAATACACTATGAAATATTATTATTCAAATTATTAATAATAAGGAAAGAAAATAATGTTAATAATATTACACAATATAATTTATTATCACAAATATGATTAAAAAGTAACATATAACATAATATTATGAATCACCTATTTTAAAATGATGAATAGAATTAAAATAAAATATTAAATCATGTTTATAATTTTATCCCAAGTCAATATTTTAATATCACAAATATAATAATAAATATAATAAATATTTTAAAAAATAACATATCATTATAAATAAAATAATAACAAACATCAAATATGATAAAGCTACATGTACTTAGTCAAGACACTTTAGAGGGATATATATAGAAGAGTCGACCAAGATCTAAAGGATATACAAAAAACAAGGGTTGTGTGTAGCTCCATTCCCTGCCTTAAGTGCAGGCTAGGCAAAGAAGTGTCTACATGTGTCTTCAACAATTGATAATGATAGGAACCTTAGGTGCAAGCTAGGAAAAGAAAGTGTCTTCAACAATTGATAATGGTAGGAGAAAGTATTTATTGGTGTCTATAGGTGTCTTCAACAGTTCTTGAAATAGTGCAGGAGAGAGATGAGGGCGAGAAGAACTCTGATTTATTTAAATCTGATAATTGCTGACATTGGAGCATTTAAAAATGTATTCAAACTGAAAATTCATGTTGGTTGTTATGTGTCTCTAGATTGGAGATAACATATTATTTGAATAAATCAGATGGCCTCTTCATACTTGAGTCAAATATAATGGCCTGCGTAAGGCTCTGACAATACAATTGTGGTAGCCTTCTATAAACATTTATAGGGTAGATGGAAAGCTTGAAATACAAGACTGTATCTTCTGGTAGTGTAATGTGACAACAATTCAAAAGCATTACATCCATGCATTTGTCTATTGGAAGGGTTGGGAAGAATGAGACTAATAGAAGAGGGATTGAATTTTACCATCATGCAATACATTCTTTTCAATTCGAAAGGAGTACAAATCATAGGCTTCTTCCACCCCATTTCATTTGTAATACTCTACACTCTAATAGAAGTAATAGTTCAAGGTCTTGGAGGGAGTACAAATCATGGGCTTCTTCACTCCTTTTAGACATGAATGCATTCCAATTATCTTATATTTACAAGAAATTAAATAAAACCCACCTAAAATCATGAACTACAGAAATTTCATACACAATACTTGCAATAAAATATGAAGAATGTATAAAGCTTCACAAATTGTGCATCATTGAAGTCCCCAAAATTGAGTATTGCAACTTGAACAGAGACTACCAATTGGGCATGCAAGGAGAATAAACAAAGAAGAACCTTATTTCTACAGTAAATTTACTCACAATACAATCAACATACAAGTAAAGAGAATATAGTATAGAAATGCAAGGATACATACCTTACTTTTACTATTGCAAAGCCAAATTTCTATAGATGGGCATAGGAAAATTATTTAGTAAAGTATCAAGTTGTAAGCATCAAAGATGACTAAATGGTTACAAACTAGGGGGAATCTTGACACACATATTCAAGATAGTCATCATATTTTTTAGTAAATTAAAGCATTCAGTTTTCTTACTTAAAGCAATATGCAATAATAAAATAGTTAAGGGTAAAAAATGCATTTAGATGAGATGATATATGTTGGATGAGAAACAAACTAGGGAAAATTCAAAGATATAACCACGAGGAATCCATCATAAAAATGCATGAAGAGTGGCCAGAGTTGTCCTTATAAATTCAAGTCGTTGTGATGCCGATAATATACATAGACACAGTTCATGTACATGCTGGAATTCACTACAATTTTCAAAGAGTTGACTTAGATTGCATTGGAAAAAAATTCAATATACCTATTCAAAATTAATAAACAAAATTACCCATCAACTTTTTAATATTTGAAATACAATCATTTGAAACTGAAAAGGCACTTTCTATGCAATGGTTAAACTAACATATTGCTCTACACGTTCAATAATTGCTTAAGTTCCTTAATCTTCGACTATGTTATCTCACCTCGAGAGAAGTTGAAAATTTCTTCACTAAGAAAATAAGGGTAAAATACATATTATTACTAGTAACATCTTTACTAGATTAGTATGGAGATATATGAAATCTAAAATGCCTAATGAATTGCCTTATCTTTAGAATAGCCATACAATTTTCATATATTTTTTCATTGCTCTTTGCAGTAGAAAAAAGGTCAGCTATAATCTTAGCCATCTTCTTTGTCATTCATGCTTCAACTCTATTGCATCTTTACTATTAGCTTTAAAATTGAGAGATAGTTACACATCAACATAGCCTTTAAAACATTCTCAAAATAAGTTACATCCCATAGAATTGGGACATAAGAAGCACTTGAATGAATTGGCGATTTCTACAGACCCTATCCTGAATATGGACTTATTGCAACTAAAATATGAAACACATGTAAGTCAAAAAGCTAAGTTGGATTATGTTGGAAATTGTCTATGAAGAAGAATGATAATTAGGCAATTATATCCAGTCATGAAATTAGGAAACGCTCTGACGCTTTGTAATTAAATGTTAATAGAAATATGATAAAATCACAACAAACATCTAGTCACTTCAGTGGTTGGGACAGAAACAAATGTGGACTCAGTTCTTGTACACATAGAGAGAGTAGAATATGGCACAAAATGTGAAGGAATGGTGTTAATTGCATAATTATTATGTGAATGTGTTCGAAGTGGGCCACTTACATAGTCAAGGAGAGGAGCTATACTATTATTGCTTCGCTCTTCATACTACACTGATGACGAAGGTCGGTTACAACAAGTTCTTCCTTGTGTCATTGCAATACCTTCTTATCCAGCTGCTATTGTGCGATGTGCTTCTTTGCAAACTATCTATGATATACTTTCATTAGTCAATGAATTTCCCTCAAGTGATGCAAAAATATTGCCAGAATATATTATTCCTATGCTTTCAACATTACCAGATGATCCCAAGGAGAGTGTTCATATTTGTTATGCTAATAACATATACAAGATTGAAGCAAACAACTCACACTTTCTTATAAACTCACAAGTTTTCAATGAGACAGACAGTTTAGATAGATCAAATGTTTCACATAAGGTTTGCAAAGGTCATTTGGCTTTAGCATAGACTTTAGGTTCACAAGTTGTAGGTCATTAAAAGAATAGTAAATGCAATGTAGAGCTTACAAAGTTACAACAAACAATAGCTCATGTTATACAAGAATTGCTAATGGGACCAAAGCAAAGTCAAATCAGTAGCAGGGCACTACTAGAGCACATAAAGGAATTGTGTGATTTCTTCGGAAAGAAGAAAAGTAATGATTGCTTATTGCCTATTCTCCCAACTTTTCTAAATTATGATTGTGATGAATAGTTACGAGTTGTATTCTTTGAACAGATTATCCATGTATGTTATTTTGTTCGTCAAATTAGTGTGGAGTTGTATCTTTTTCCTTACATTGAGCATGCTTTCAATGATGTTGTGGACAAAGTGATTGTGAATGCCTTAAAATGTATCCTAGCCAATGGGTTAGAAGGGTGGTTGTTAACTCTATTGCTATAGGTAGTGAGAGTTTATAGCCAGTTAACTCTTATGTTTACCTTTCACCAGTTCTTCTTCCTTTTCTTCATAAAGAGCCAGCATCATTGACTTCAGAGATTGAGTTATTGTCACGTTTGAAATCCCCTATGTCAAGATAGATTTTTCATGAAGTCCTAGAGAAAGCCAATAACTCACAGTACTTAGAGGTATTAGATAAAGGCAACCATCAAAGAAAAGTTAAGCAACATTAAGCTTCTCAAAAGCTTGTTGAACCTAGTTTAAACTCAAATAATGCTTCTTTTTCTAATAAAAATATACCTAAAAAGATTTCATCTATTTTGTCTGTAGTCGTTGATCTAGCTATGGCCAAAAGCTGGTTGATTACTAAGTCATATCTACATCCAAACATAGAATCCCTTGCTCAAAATATAAGTTTATCTGAGCCAGAAGATTGTACGAGGATGAAAGCAATGGAAAGCTACATATTAAATCTCTCAAGTACAATGCAGTCTCAAGAAAATACTTCAAAGTTGGAAAATCATGAGAAGATTCAAGCTCCTGGTCTAGGAATGCCTTCAAATTCTATGATAGGTAATGGTTCCAACAATGGTCCATCTTATGAAGGTGTCCCAATTTACTGAAAAGAAAAATGAGGGTGGAAAAAATCTTATGTCTTTGATGGGGTCACCCTTTAATGAAGAGATAAGCAATGATGTTGTAGGTCTGCAGGGTGCAATGCCTATTGTGATGACAATTTCTTATGGAGCACAAGTTGCTGGTTCTTTTATTTTCTCACAGTGGACTTTGGGTGCTGGTCACTCATCCATGCCTGTAGCTGAGATAATACATAGATCTGTTAGTATGGGAGGTTCTCTTCCTCCCTAGTTGGTTAGTGGTTCTATTTTGAGTGGCAAATTCGCTTCTACTAGACATGGGAACAAAGACCTGAGAGATTTGTTCGAAGAGAAAATGGTGACATAACTTACGTGATGAATAAGTTCAAAGACATACCTATTTCTGATGATTCTAAGAGCTCTTTATTGTCATCGAGTGTAACTGCAGGTTTGCCATCACTAGCACTAGCAGATGCAACTCTATTGTCATCCTACTCTGGAGCATCTGTCCCAGATTGTGCATATAGACCACATGGAATTTTGGTGGCATATCTTCAAGAGCATCAGTTAACTGTCAATGACATTGCAGTTTCACACGATCATAACTTTTTTGCAAGTGCAGCGGATGATTCCACAGTTAAAATCTGGGATAGCAGAAGACTAGAAAAAGACATTACTTTTTGGCCAAGGTTGATCTACTCTGGAGATGATGGCTGAGTAATTCATGTTACAATGTTTGCAAATGGGCCACAAGTTGCTGTGGCATCTAGCAGTGGCAGAATACATGTTTTCTCTATAAATTATCTTTTAAGAGAAGATGGCAACATCGACAGGTACACTGGCACTGAAGATGTTGCAAAGAAAGAGACAAAGGAAGGAGCAGTTCTAAGTTTGCAAAGTTTTGGTAAAGAAATGCACTTTCATGGAATGTCATGATTGTAGGGTATGAACAAATGAATTTGTTGTAAATAATCTATAAACTTTTAAGAAAATGTGATTTGCAGCAGTAAATTCAAATTCCACAACCTTTTCCTACATTCCTCCTATCTGTTCCAAAATAAGAGCTTCAAAAGAAGGCACAAAATGGGTGTCTTGAAAAATTTTTAAAAATTTCAACGGAATGCAACAGGTGGGTGTAAAGCCATACTTGACAACCTTTACCAGCCTCCTTCGTGGCTGTGCCAAATTGGGGGATTTGAAACTGGGTATGGAGATCCATCAAAGCATGAAAAGAATATTGGGATTTTGTCTTGCATTATGGTTATCACTGCCCTAGTAGACATGTACGCAAAATGTTGAAGCATAGGCAAGCCATTTGAATTGTTTGACATAATGCCTCAAAGAGATGCATTCTTGTGGACTGCGATGATTGCAAGTTATGAACAAATTAGATTTGTTGAAAAGGCTTTAGAAATTTTTAAGGAAACACTGATTGTATGGATGAAAGAAATTGACCTGGAAAAACATCTGCCCAAACGTATCTGTGAAGGGGTCAATATAACTTGGCAGATCAATGAAATTCTGAAGACATGTATATCAGTAATGTTTTAATATAATTAGACTAGGGATAGATGTAGAGGTTATGCGAAGTTTAGTTACTTAATGAGATGCAAACATCTATAGTAAACAGATACAATTTAGAGGGTTTAATAGCAGGGAAAAAGCATACCATGCTTGTCCTTTCCTTTCAAAGTTATCAGCATTGGATCCCAATTTCATACAAGCTAGCAGCTGGGTGTTAATTCACTTCAATGATAATCTATTCCATTTGTGATTAGGTCCAGTGTCTAAAAGATGTACCGCTTATATTCACTAGCTCGAAACATTCCCACCCTTTACCTAAATATCCATGAGGGCATTTGTAACTATAACATCTGAAACATGATGAGTCTCTATACCTTGATCAAAAGCTCAAAACTTTGGCATGTAGCAGGTGGATAAAATAAAGGTCACAGAATTTGGATTTATACCTTCTCATTGCATATGCTTAAAAACCACCAAGGCTTTGTGAATAGGTCCATTTTGGGCATATCTAGAAATGATGACAGTCCACAACACTACATTTAGCAGAGACATTTCTTTGGAAACTCTAAAATCCTCACCAAGATCGCCATTGTGTGCATACTCTGTTGTCGCTGCAATACTTGAGACCAAATCTGTAGTAAGCATTTTGTCAAACAACTGTTGTGCCTTTTGTATACATCCACATTTGGCATAAATCTCTATCAGGGCAGGCGTTTGTCCAAGATAAGTCCAGTTCTGATTCTTTTTGATGAATCTCCATACCCTTTTCCAGATCTCCCATTTTGGCACATGCTGACAAATGTTGTTGAATCTGCCTTTACATTGGCCATTTGCATGTTTGTAATGCACCCACAGTTTTAGCAACATGTGTGCTTTGAGCATATCTTACAATCACAACATTAATCCAGGAGACTGTATTGCATTCCTTCATTTTGTCAAACAGTTGATGCGCTTTGTATATACCTCCACATTTTGCATATATATCTATCAGGGCGATCACAACTACAATATCTGACAAAAACCCTGATTTGATTATACTTGTGTGCATCTCCGCACTCTGTTTTAAAGCTCCCCTTTTTGCACAAGTTGGAAGGATGCTGGCTAAAGTAGTAGAATTTGGATATGCACCTGTTAATTTCATTTCAACACTTTTTGAGAACCAACTAAACTTCCGCACTTATCATACACGTTAACAAGCTTATTTTGTATAGTTGTGTTGGAGATAAATGCCAATTCTATGACATTGATGTGAGATTGGATTTGTTTTCCCTTTGAAATAGCTTCGACAACAATTCAGACATTCAATGAAAAGAACAGTAGAGTGGCTTTGCATGGGATAGACATAATGGTTCAAGAGTATTTTTTAATAGTCATAGTCAAACAATAGTCAAACAACACAAAAAGTAATTTCATTATATGACAAACCCTGCTAAGAGAAACATGCAGAAGCTTAAAATCAAAACCTTATTAAGACTTGTACAGAGCCCTTACAGCTGTTCTGGGAAAGTGATCCTTGGATGGATGGTGTTTTGAGGTACCTTGTCTGCAGTATTTGTAGTGAAAATGGGCGAAAAGAAGCTGAAGCAATCTGTGTCAATCAATGATCAATTGTAGATATAATGCAGTGAGAGTATCTTATGTCGCTGAAATGATTTCATCTCTATCCAATAAACCTGAATGGCTGTATGAAAATAAAATAAAATAAAATCCTACATGGTCAGAGTAAAATTTAGAGTGCTTCATTAGTTCAGCGAATTTGAGAGAAGTGAAAACATTACAATACATCCACGAGACCACATTTTGTTGAAATCTTTTGTCAAACATTTTTCATGCCTTTTCTACACTCGCACATCTAGCATACAGGATTATCAAGGAATATGAGACTTTTGAATCTAACGAAATTACACTTTGATTATTTTTTTGATAAAAATCCATACTATGTTCTAAAGTTCCTATCCTAGCACAAGCTATGAGAATGTTGACAAAAGTTGTACAATTTGGCTTCACACCTGCCAATTGCATTTGCTTCAGTGTCTCCAAAGTCTTTTAAATAAGAACATTCTATCCAATTGCATTTCATCAGACTACATCACATTGAGACGTTTTATCAAATAATTGACATGCTTTCTTTATAGTTCCACATCTTCCATAAATCCCTAAAAGCGTATTTACAATGTAGTAACAACTAACAATAATATGCACTCAATTATTCGATGGAAGTCCATGCCCTGTTCTAAAGCTCCTTATTTAGCACAAGATGGGAGTATGTTGGTAAATATTCAGGAGTTAGGTTTTAAATATGCCAACTGTATTTTCTTAAAATTCTGCAAAACCCTTTCACCAAACCCATTTTCTAAATATCCTATAATTAAAGTGTTCCATTATAACACATCTCGTTGTGGCATTTCCTTGAAAACTCCTAAAGCATCATAATACATCCACAACCCTTACTACGTGTAGTCCATGATGTTATTGATAGGGGAGCCCATGTCAGTAGTCTAGTGTGGGAATGGAGTAGATAAGGGTAGTCATGGAAGGGAATCATAAGGATTAACTTCCATATTTAGTAATATTACCAGCTACAGTTTGATTAACAATATATTAGTAGAGGCATAAACTGCAGTCTAATGCAAACAGCATCTGGAACCTCTTCCAGTTTGCTGCCCAGCGAAGACCTTATGCCCAGATTTCATAAAATTGCTTACAGAGTTCTTCGTGAGGTTACAAAAATGTGTATACATCACATCTCTATAATTTGTAAGCTGGGAAATATTTCCTCTAATGTGAATGAAATATCTCAGAATTTTTTGATTGTGTTAAAAGTGCTATCCTAAGGAGGAACATTATAAATAAATATTCTCTATGTTGAATGTATCCTCTGCAATGATAAATCATTGAGTTTATCAAATTAAACAAGTCTGCATCATTATAGTAGGCATTTTATCAAACATTTGCAAACATTCTGAATAAAAATTTGTGTAAGTGCATTCTAGTTACTATGGATGAATGCTACGCAAAATATGACTCCAGTGAAGAGACATGTTTGAAGAAGGCTTCTCATGATTTGATAGCTGGCAAAAATATGCTTTAAAGTAGATTATACATACCTCACAAGAGAAAAATTTCATGAGAAACCTCACTTGTTTTCACCGGGTTTGGAGACTCTATAACATGAGATGTTGGTATATATCCATGTTGTACATTAACTAACCCATCAGTGAACCCTGTATATCCTGCCATGGCCCTTCAAACTGCCCTTTGAGAGAGAAGTATGTGGATGGCACAAATCATGTATGTTGGCTTGATGTATCTCAAGTTCAATACTTCCTTGCAACCTTTCGCGAAATGATCCTTTAGTTTATGAGAGAGCCATAACGCAACATCAAGGAGTACACGGTTTGCTGATGCATCACGTGAATGGAATCCATATTTTGCATACTTTCATCAACAAGTTAATCCTGCCCAACATCTTCAGCAACACTATAACCATATGCCCATTTTATCTCAGGCATATTTCAATTCATTCATAAAGGTCACCTTTTCCTTCCAGATAAAAAGGAGATTCACATTCCTGCTAGCAAGTGTGGCGTACATGTTAATATAACCACTATAGAAACCCATGAGCTTCTCCAGTAATACACTGCTTTGTACTCAAATATCTACAAAGGATCCATGGAGTGCAATATCGAGGCGAGAGAAATAAGTCAAATTCACCATCCCCTGAGACCATCTAAGGAGAAATACCTCAAATCATGGATTTCTTGAATGCTCTTTATTTCCTGCTAATATACCCCAACCGTGCATGCAGGGGTGTAGGTGAGGGAAAGGTTGATACCGACTCGGAGGAGACAACTTGAATTGAAGGGTTTCTTATTTTGCCCTGGGGAGAGCTGCATCCGCAAACAGATTATTGAGAGCCCACACACGACTGCTCCCCTAAAGGCTGCTTGTGGTGAATGAACATCAGTCATTCTACCAATGCCCAAACCCGCGTCTGTAGGAGCCCACATCCCTGGGAGAAATCGAACTGAAGCTTGCAGCTTCCCCTAGACTTCTACCTTCCTTTGGTGCCTATACAATCATTACAACTGTGTTGACATTTTGTCAAACAGTTTGTAGTCCTCTATTGCAGTTGGCTTATATTTCTTTACCAAAAACCATTACTTTTTATACTTACCACCAGTTAATAGGCATTACGGCTGCAAATGTTTTTGGAATGTTTGCATCTCAAATACAGATAACTCTGATTCATCCTCGCTTAGTATTCACCATTCGCTAGATCATGTTCTGCAATCTGAGATGTCCATAGGTTATAATGTGTTCATGAATGCTCGAGCATTTTCCACAATAACAACGCGTATAAGTTAGGGGTTTTCCAATGTGACCAATTGGACTCCATCTCTTTTAACTCCAAGGATTCTTAGATACGTAAGAGAAACTAAATAAATGATCAGACTTTTTTTCTCTGAGTGTGTTGTACCTAAAGCTCTCGGGTTCGAGCTTGAACACTTGTTTTTATTTCACTTACAACTGGGCTAAAAAAATAATTGATGTTCTGATCAAATCGCTTAAGTTGGGAGTCTCAGGGGCTGGCAAAGGGGCTGGCAATATGGATTCTCTACATACGTCCCTTTGAATAGTGTCTTACAAATTTTGTCCACCATGATCCATTTTGGATTCCCAATGAACATAATACAGAGTTTCAGGAATAAATATAATAATCAAATCTCCAAAATCACTTCCTCTATTCGTTTAAGTCTATTATATTTGCAGCCCCGTCAAGTCTTAAAACTTTTGATCTTTCTGAATGACCTGTTATCATGGGAGCTTTGCAATATAAAATAACTTCCCATAAAATGATAAGAGAGAACCTCCCATTCCTTTTATTTGAAAAGAATCATTTTGAGCCACTTGTACTAATCTCTTAATATATGGTTATGGTGTGCATGGACATTTAGGCCTTTCTAGACTCGATTTTAAAATTTAAATTAGAACTTCTATAACTCAACCATCAATTCCTTACAACTTCATATTTGAATTTGAACAATGAGTTTGAACCTCTAAAATTGAGCTTTGGATCTTGAAATTATCTTCCTTTTTTATCACTTTACACTCTCTGGTCTCTTGAGAGGGGATTCGTGAATTCTCAAAAATTAAAACTTCAACTTTAATTTCTTCACTCACTTCTACAAATCCATCTAAAAAACAATCAAATTAATTTGTTGATGATAAATAAATGTTTGTAATACTCTCCTAAAGTTTTTATAAACTTACATCATTCTTTTGTAATTTACTTTTCAAATAATCTAATTTGAATTATGATCATTCTAATCAATGTTTTTAATTTTTATTAAAAATAAAGAAATTGTTAAAAATACATATAAAAACCCATCTCAAGGAAATGAAACTTTTATAGTATAAAGAAGTTGAGAAGATTATTATTTGATTCAACTGATGATAGTTTCGATTTTAACTTTTAACTAAATGTAAGAATAGCTATGAATTTCTCCAAAAATATGAGAAGCAATGTAAAAACCTAGAAGGGGTGTATGACTATGGTTGTGTTTTCAATTAGAAAGATAAATAAATTATAAATTATAAAATTTTATTATAAAAAAATTCAAATCTATGGAAAGGAAAAATTGAAATAACTTGTAGCTAATGAACATCTCATGAAATTGAAGACTCCTAAAAAAAATAGGACAAAGATTTAAGGTGTATTGAAGGGCATCGTGTATTTAAAAAAGTTGAAGGCTATAAATCTGATATTTGTGTGGGAAAGGATCTAATGCATGAGGGTGATAATATATAATCATAGCTTAGAGACTTTGCATTCAACATAGTTTAGGTGATCTATAGAGACATTCTACCTTATAATTTGTAATCCCCCTTAAGCCCCTTTGTTCTCTATCAGAATTTCAAACCTATAGGATTTCATCTTGTAGGTCTGTGCTATATATTTGTAGAATAAACAAATTGAAGAGTATAAAACACTAATGAAATAATCGGATGGGTACCACTATTCAATCCTTCTACTATGCCAATGTTGATGTTATTGTCATTGATTGATATACAAAACTTCCCCTTTGCAATAATAGAACAAAATCATAGATTATCTTAATAAAAAGAGATATCATTTCTATAAATGATAAACTACATTTTGAATACAATAGACGAAAAAAAATCAAAGAGCACAAAAACATTTCTAATAAACAAGCACAAATAATAAATACTCTATCAAAGATAATTTACATATTCCAAAACATTCACTCACAAAATATCATGTCACACTAGTTAAGACATGACCATGTAACATAGTATAACTTAGGACTAGATCAACGTGATCCAATAACCCAATCTAAAACAAGTGGATGTCTCAAAAGAATTCTCTCTTTAAGAAAATATCTCAGATGAAAATTATAGATAAAAATTATTAAATATAACAAAATAAATAAAAATTTCAAATAATTACATATAATTTTGTTTCAAACAAATAAAACCTTTGATTCTAAAAGAAATTCCAACATCTTTAAAAATATAAGACTTCTAAAACTCGAGAGATTGTAATTTAAAGAAACATACAATTACGAAATAATAAATCTACTAACTTCTTTCATATTACAAAATCAATCAAACAATTTTTCAAAAAAAAAATCAATAAGATATAAACACCTTAATTTTAAAAACCCAAACTTATCTTCTACTCAAATTATAATATTTTAATATGTTTTAAAATCAAACAACTATTTAACAGTATGTTATTTTTGAAGACTAATTACATAAATGAAAACTTAACAATGTGAAATTGCTATTTTTTTTCAAACTACAAATTAAATATGAAAGTACAATTTTTTATAGAAACTACTTATTAGATATATTAAATTTTGATTCTGTAAGTAGGCATAATATTATGAACTACATCTTTTTCAAGACTTCTACTTTTCAATCTATCGCGACAACCATTTTTGACACTGACGAAGAAACCTAACATGAGACATTGAATTCCATTGGGTATCTTCACACTTAGGAAGCCTATCAACTAATTATTTTTATTATTAAATCATTTTATTTTAGGGTTTGATATTTATTAATTGTGGTTTTCACTATTTACTAAATACTAAAGATACTAAATGTAATGAAAATAAAATAATGTTATATTTTATAAAGATGGTTATTATATGACGTTAATGTGATTAAAAGAAATTATATGTTGAGATTATAAAATATTTAATTGATAAATAATCTTTTTGATAAATAATCAGTTGAGAGGATATTCATGGAAGTTAATTAATAATGACGTATTAATAGGACAAAAACTCCATTCGTGAGTAATAAAACTTATAAAAAGGATTAAAAAAATTTAATATGATAAAAAAAATCATCTATCACTCATTTAGTCATTTGTTTGGGTGACTAACTATTAGTGACTAATTATTGAGTCATTTATTTGATCATTTATTTAGTCACTTGTCCTTATCTAATCTTATGATTTTATTTGATGACCAAATTAGTCGTCTATTTAGTCACTTAGAAGTTAAAAAAATATTATAAGAATTTGATCACTTTTAGTCTTGTGACTAAAATTTTTAGTCACATAGTCAATTATTTGGCAAAATTCTACTAGTGTTTGATAAAGCTTGGATTTATTAAAGGTACAATAGATAGAAATTTGTATTTGAGAGAAGTTAATAATGGTTTGCTTATCATTTTAATATTTGTGGATGACATAATATTCAGAGGAATGATGAAGAAAGTGATAAGTTTGTTGAAGAGATGAAAAATGAGTTTGAAATGAGAATGATAGGAGAAATGAAGTTTTTCTTAGGACTACAGATTGCACAAAATAGTGATGGTATATTTATTTTACAAACTAAGTACTTAAAATACTTGATGAAGAGATTTGGATTAGAGAGTTGAAAACTTGTTGGCACACCTATGATAACTAGTCATAAGTTATTTAGCAAAGATGAGACACCTATAGTTGAGCAGAAGAAGTATAGATCCATGACTGGAGGATTGCAATATTTGACTCACACTAGACCAGATATAGAAAATGTAGTTGGGATTGTAGCTAGATTTCAAGATGATCCTAAAGAGAATCATTATATAGCGGTAAAGAGAATATTCAAATATTTGAAAGGAACATCTGATTATGAGATTTGGTATGATAGATCAAGTGATTACTATGTATGCATATACTGATTTCAGATTGGGAAGGCAGTATGGATGACAAAAAGAGAACAAGTGGTGGAGCATTCTTTCTTGGAGGAAGATTGTTTCTTGGCTAAGCAAGAAACATGACTATATTTCATAGAGTATAGCTAAGGCAGAGTATGTTGCAACAACAAATAATTGTAATCAAGTTATGTGGATGAAGCAAATGTTGAAGGATATTCGAATTGAGTTTTTAGACCCTAGTATCATTTATTGTGATAACACAAGTATAGTGAGTATGTCTAAGAATCTTGTATTGCATTCTAAGATGAACTATATATATATCCACTAAGTATTATGTTTTGAGAGAAAAGGAAGCAAAAAAGGAGACCAAATTGGAGTATATGAGTCCTGAAGATTAGATTATAAATATCTTTACGAATCCATTTCCTAAAGATATGTTTGAGTACCTGAGAGGTATGCTTGGGGTTATGCCCCTATCTACTTTAGAGTAGATGATGTAGAAAGTGCATCAGTCTAGTGATACAGAGAATTATTGTTAGACTGGATTGAATGTTGATGCTTCTTGTATGGGGGAGTAACTATTGTGTACTAAGTCATTGAGGACTCTTGGTATTTCGTATTTGGTATTGAACAATATTTTTGGACAACTGAGCTAATTGAAGAGTTGAAGAGATACATATAACAATTACTTTTGTAACAATTAGTATTTCGTATTTGTTTGAGGCCTTTGACATTGATGTCAATGGGGGAGAAAATGCACCAAAAACACATCCTGATCAATGGAGGAGAAGAAATCATAAGTATGCATGAGCGAGAGATATCTCTTTAGGAAGATTGAAAGTAGGAATATGCACCTGATGTGCATTTGATGTATTATAAATTTTTTCATGTAAAGTGAACAATTTGCATCTATTCAGAAGAGGGATATGCACCTGTTGTGTTGAGACTTCTTAGTGTATGGATAGCTAATGTTGGTTCTAGAATTTAGAGGATTTTAGATTAGTTTGAGATGACAACAATAGCACTAGAGTAAAGTTTGATATTCTTGGAACTTAGATCTTCTTCATCTATGTTGTCATTAATGCCAAAGGGGGAGATTGTTAGCATGAATTCTGATGTTGCTACATTGGGGGAGTATCCTATAGATTGGAGAGTATTGGCATGTTGCATTTATGAATGTTTTTTTCATTGATGTCAACATAACATTATTCCTGTAAAGACTGGGAGAACAACAACTAGAGATCTTATTGGTATGGACAATACTTTGATTATTTGGTAATGCGGAGTTGAGAAAATATTCAAGACTATGTTGTGATGATGTTGTTTAGTGAACAAAGTCTAAGCCAAAGACGTGCGACACCTGTACCTAATTTACTAAGATGAACATAGAAACAAAGCATTGGAGAACAATGTTTTGACATTTGATTGTTATCTTACATTTGAGATGCAATGAAGAAGTGTGTAGTCACATAGTGATAGAGGATAGTCATATGGTGATGTTAGTGAGTGTGCAAGGCCTAGTTTCTCACATGCGAAGTTTTTTATAAAATGTGAGCCAAAAATTATATTATCATTGTAATTAATTAATTATCTTATTATAATTAATTTGGAAAGCCTCAAGGCTGATCCAAGGAATTATTATGAAGACATGGCATAAAGGAAAGTTGTTTTGCTTGTTGTAATGAGTATCAGGCATCCATTTTGTATGAAGTAGAAGTGTGAAGTGCAAAATAGAGCAGGCTGCTTAATGAATGCAAGTAAGTGATCCAAGGGATTATTGAATGTAAATCATAAGACCTGGTTACAAGATCTAAAGAAGCAAATATCTAATTGATATGATAGAGATAAAGGAAGGAAGTACATTTCATTTATATTATTCTGCAAGGAATAATACATAGATCATTTGCATAGTGGGTTCATTAGTCAATATCATTAAAATTGTTTGGGCAATAGGTCCAACTGTCTTCCACAAATCCTAATAGGGTTGGTCTAGCTGCTAACAGGCTTGGAATATCCTAGCATGGATTCAAAGTCTCCTAACAAGGACTCATATGTACTAAATGTTGTAACAAACTCCTAACAAGATCTATCCTTAGGAACATTTATATTAGTACATCATCTTGTGTGTACCATCTCCATCAGGGTTTCCCTAGTTAAATATCTAGTGATAATTGTGTATGAGTATCTTGTTATTGTTTTAGTTTATATTACTCATATGGTTAAGATTGTTTAAGGTTGTGAATTGCGATAATAGTTGGATAAATTATTCAGCCCACCCTCTTAGTTATATCATTGTACTGTATATTCTAACAACAAGATCAATTCTTATGTCCTAGAGATGATGATTATTCCTTTTATAGAAATGATTACTTAAATGAGAAGTGCTTATAATGTGGTGGTTTATGATTTTTTTTGACATGTTTACATGAGGGGTGTGAAGAAGATATTGGAAAGACATTAGTTTCAAAGAAGGTTTATAACACAATGAAATACACATTGAAGAATGGAGGTGTCAACTCTAGATGTGAATTGGCTAAAAAAAAATGCGTGGTTGATTTTATTTCAGATTTCAAGGAATTTTTTTTTACCAATATGAAAGGAATAGTCATAGGTCTCATTTTTTGGATCAAAAATTTAGAATGTATAAGGATACTTTCCCCATGTGCACTATTATATCCATTGTTGACTTTGTAGAGAACTATACATTATAGCCCCAAAATGAGACATCATCTAAATATTAAAACTCCATTCAAATTGCTAACTTTGTCCACATGACATATAGACATACCCCTGACAATGTAGAAGATAACCATAAGATAATCAAAGAGTACCACTTTTATATGAGTAATGATAGATCTCACTCTCACAAGTTTTTCCAACATTATTTTGAGAATTATTTTGAGTTCTTATGAGAATATGATATTTCTATGGATAGACACCTCATTTGGTCAAATGATTGCACATGTCAATTCAAGAATGCTTGCATGTTTTATTGGTTGTGTAGAACTCATGTAAAGATGAATGTACCTCATATTTGGACCTTTTTTGAGTTTGGACATGGGAAAGGGTAGAATTATGGAGTGGGGGCATGTTGGAAGAGAGCTCTATTGAAGGAGAAAATGAAGATTTTAGTAGTAAAACATCTTGATTCTCGTACCATAGTTGATTGGTGTACTTCTACATTATCATAGGAGGGAACTCTTGATTTGGTAGTGCATAGGTTCTTTTGGATGGTTGAGGAGGGATCGTTAGTTGATATATTGGATTGTGTTACAGTCAGAGATTCTTCAAATATGCATTCATTCTGCAACTCTCATTGTAGTACATATACTATTTGGACTTGACAACTAGCTTTCTTTTATCCTAGTTATTTTCAGGGTGATTGGAATTAGTATGAATGGAGTGAGTGGGGGGATACATGGACTCGACATTATCTTACCATTATCTCTCATGCTCTTTATCAAAAATGATGACATGGAAAATTTTGTTGAACATAACCATCTATCATATCTTCTTCAACTAGGACAAGTTTTTGCATTGGTTCCATCACAAGGGAATCATGAGAAATGTGATTATTGGTTAGTGTAGTACCTGCCCCTAGTTTACATTTTATTATTATTGTTGAACTCATTTAGGCCAATTTTATGCTTGATGATTAGTAGCATTATCTTTCAGATTATCATATGTTGTTTCATATTCAATTGATTTTATGATGAGATTACTTGGTACTATTCACTTCATATATGCATGATGATTATTATAGTGACTTATGTTATTGATGATGATTAGTTAGATGGATTATTATACATGTTTTCTTATGGATACTTACCCCATACTGCATGCATATGGTCTGCATGTATATTTTCTTTATGTATGATGTTTCTAATGTGGTTAAGCAAGGGATTCATAGTCACTACTAGTCAGGATCTACACAATGCACCACTTCCTACCATTGCCTATTTAGCTTAGTATATGCGTGTTTGTACATGCATGGATTTTATGAAAATTGTAGGTACTGGGTATCAACTTCCCTAAATTTCTAAGATGAGCGCACCCTATCACATTATCTCAATGGTAAGAGAGGGGAGATAAATTCTTAAGTCCAAATCCTAACCTTTAAACCCATTTGTCCTAGAAAATTAGGACAAGTATCTGAGTTGTTTATCTTTTGAATGTGTCATATGACATAAGTTCATAATTATAACCCTTTAGTTTGATCTCGCATGTTTTTTTTTCTATGATGGGTTTTCGTATTTTGTCCTATAAGTCTTTGGTGATTTTTTCTATTAATTAAGTCAGATTAAAATATTAATTTAATGAGTTTGATCCATTATGAAAATGTTTTGAAGCTAGCAACTCACTTTGTAGGACCATTTGAGATTCTTGAGAGGATAGGTCCAGTTGCCTACTGTCTTGCTTTTCTATTCACCCTAGCTTGTGTTCATGATGTTTTCCATGTTTTAAACTTAGGCAGTATATTCCTAATGTGGTACATGTTCTTGATTGGAATGCATTATATGTAGAAGATGACCAGCTAGCTTTGGTGCCAATTCACATTTTGCAGTAGTGGGAGTTGACCCTTAGGTGTCAAACCATAGACTAGGTAAGGGTCCAATGGGACCCTACTAATGATTCATTAGCTACATGGGAAGATGCATCTGGTTTATGGGATTTATGTCTCTACTTTTTTATAGGCTTATAGGAGTAAGCCTAAATTTTGGGGGGTGGATGTAGTTCCTACCCCTAGTTTACATTTTTTTTTAATTGCTGAACTCTTTTAGGCCATTTTTATGCTTGATGATTAGTAGCATTATCTTTCAGATTATTAGATATTGTTTCATATTCAGCTGATTTTATGATGAAACTACTTGGTACTATTCACTTCATATATTCATGGTGATTATTATAGTGATTTATGTTATTGATGATGATTAGTTATGTTGGGACTCAAAATCGAAGCCTCGATTTTGAGTACCATTGAGAAATCCAGCCCTTTAAACACTTTTAAATGCACATGTACTTGGCTATCCATTTGAAGCATAGGAGGTGTTTAATTTTTCTAATGTCTTTTATTTAGTGCATCTATGTGTTTCATGAAGTTAAATTGTTATTTTGAGTCATTTCGTCAAGTCCCATTTTGAGTAATTGTCAAATTTGCACTGTCACCTAAGTGTTAAACAACGACATTATGCCTTGTTTGCAATTGAATATCCCACATCCAATAATGTTCCATGACTTGTCACTTTGGAAATTTCTAGTGTCCATACAATAGAGCCTATATTTCAGATTTCAAGTAATTTCAAGTCTGTTTGACTAAGTTTTGAACCCCTCAAAGTTGGTCATTTACTGATCATGTCATGTTGATCTGAATTGTTTAGAATTCTGGAAGGCCCTATATCACCTATTATATTGTTGATTCAATTGGCTGAAATGAGAAAATTTCTTTTGAGTTGCATTGTAGAGGTTAGAGACTTGCTACTTTTCAAATTTGAGCTTATGGAGAATCTATTTGATTAGTTTTCAAAATTCCAAATGCAATTTCTAATTTTTTATTGGTGTCAAGAAATACAGATTTGTCAGAACCCTTACTCATGATGTCATAACTTGAGATCCATGATAGATGAGATTGAATGGATTGTACCACTACATTGTACTTTGAAAATACTTTAAGTGTATAAATTTTCAAATCTTGACGAATTTGTCTACACACTTTCCCAGGTCAATTCCATTTGCAAAAAATGCTTTTCTGACAGTGTTTCCTGTCTACAAATTTTGAGTAGCCCACTTTGACTACTTGCCATTTGTGTCCTACTATTTTTCATGAGCCCAAAATATTTATATGCTCCTCATGACAATAAATCAATATCCAAATTTTTGTGTCCCCAAGCATCTGTTTACCTAGTTTTCAAAGCCAAATCGAAATGCATTTTATGGTTTTCTGACTTATTTTCTTGCAGGCAATTCTAAAAGGATAACTTTAATAGTCAATATATTTTGATTGAGAATTTTTCAAGAGACAATATTCAATGGGGTGCAAGTGTACGAAACAAAGAATTAGTATGTTCAATTCTAGAGCCCAATCAGGTGTTTGGGTTAGTTTTTAAAGCACATCAAAGGACCTCCTACCGTAAGAATCATAGTTGCAGAAAGAGGTGAAATAAGTTTTAAAAGGTTAAAAAGGTGATGTAGACTAATTGATTCTATTTTTGGTCAAAAGAATAGTTTTGACAAGTGAGTGTCAACACACTTAACCATTTTCACTATATATGTCGAGTACATAATGCATGCTGAGCTAGAATTTCAATAGGTGTTGAGTCATAGTTGGTGCCAAGAAAGTTGCAATATAGTATGTGCCAAGTGACTCAAAAATATTCAAATTCTGAGTGATCCAAAAAATTTTAGATGTTGAGTGATCCAGGAATATTCAGGTGTCAAGCAATATAGGATATAATAGGTGCCGAGCAAACTAGGAAATGTAGTTGATGCTGAGCAATCCAGAAATAGTTCACATTGAGCATCAGTAATATAGTATGTGCCAAGTAATACAAAATCAACATAATAGTTTATGCCTTCACAAACTAAGATGCATGACCATTTTTGCATAACTCACAAAGGAATAAGAAGATAAGATCAAATCCTTGCAATTAGCTATGAAATAAACATGTAGAAAATCAGAAAATTAGAGATAGCATGTAACCAATTGGTGAAATCAAAGGATTTGAGTGGGAACTTTATGATCGAGAATGCATAGCAAACCCTAAGCCTTTATAAGGAGATCATGACACCATTGTGAAAGTTGTTGAGGTTATTGCTAAGGTTGTTAGAGTGTGGAATTGCCAAGTTATTATTGTAGAATAGAGCAATAAACAGAGGTGTCAGAGACTTAGTGAAAGGCATAGCAACTATACATCTAGTTAATCAGAATAGAGTAGGGGATACACATAGAGATCAGATCTAGCAGAGATCAAAAAAGGAAGAGCAAATCAAGTAACTAAACCAAGAAATTAGAGATTGCATTCAATCAGGTCAAATGTTCTAATACTTTCTCATAATTGTATTAGAGATTGAATTCCTATGTTGATAGGTTAGCTTAATAGCTAGATAGAATAACCTTTGGAGAATGTCATGAAAGTCCTATTAAATTAGGTGGGTTTAACAACCTATATGTAAATCCTTTAATAGGGTGACACTTCATGTAAAGTGTTTGTAAATCCTTTAAATAGGTCACTATTGACACAATGTAAAGCCTTTAACAAGGCAAACCATTAGAAGTGGTTGAACTCATTGCTGTAGTAATTTTTGTGGGTGTCATCCCCACCCTAGTTTTACCTTCTTATTCTTGGAGGGTTTCTAGGTTACCAAATCTCTAGTATTATGTGGTGATGGATGCTTTCATTTCATATTTGCTTATATATTTAGTTGCATGCACTTTAATTTCAGTTATGTGTTATTAAGGGTTTGAAAAGGAGAAAAAGTTGTTACTTTTGATTCCCCCCCCCAAGAAGTACTCTTCCCATTTGAACATTCCAAGAATTGGTATCAGAGCTAAGTTCTTTGAAGGAGAAGCCCAAAAACTTGGAGAAAAAGATTAGAAGATGGAAGTCTTCAAACTTAGGAAGATCATTGACAATCAAGTGATTGATGTGCATCTCGCTCCACACAAGGTAGAAGAAGCTAGAGAGGAACTAAGAAAATCCTTAAAAAGAAGGAAGGACATAGCCATAGCTGATAATGATATACACTACAAGGAGATTAACACCACACAAGTGTTTGTTAATGGAGATTCCAAGGAGTTTGATGCAACAATAGCAGAATTAGTGGAGAAAAATAGGGCTCAAGCAGAAGAGATAAGATCTCTTAAGATGGAACAAGAATAATAAGCTATGATGCTATGTGAGATTACTAAACAAAAGAAAAGAGAAATTGAGGATAGATCAATGCTTAAGGATGGCAAGAGAAACCTTGCAAATAGACTTGAAGAGAATTCCATAGAACTCACAAAGATTTCAAACATGC
Organism: Cupressus sempervirens; assembly: GCA_028749045.1. Classification (NCBI taxonomy): domain Eukaryota; kingdom Viridiplantae; phylum Streptophyta; class Pinopsida; order Cupressales; family Cupressaceae; genus Cupressus; species Cupressus sempervirens. The sequence goes on along the minus strand of CM053789.1, from coordinate 98,260,557 downwards.
AGTTGAACACACTTAGCCAGATGATGAATGCTCATCATGAACTCAACATGAAGGACATTGAAATCTCTACTCTGAGAATGTAGAATGAAAAATTGTAGAATGACTTAAAAAGAGAAAAGGAGATAGCAAAGAATTTTAACAAGTTAGGTGAAGCCATCAAACACTTTGAGTAGTTGCTGAAATCACGAAGATCAAATAATAACGCTTCAGGACTAGGATTCACTAGTACTGAAGAAGGTGAAACATCAAAGAGTGCTGAGAAAAGGAGTAAAAAAGGTAAGAACTCCAAAACCACTTGTCATTTTTGTAATAAAAAGGGGCATACTACTAATGCATGCAGGAGTAGAAAGACTAATCAATAGATCACACCTAAAAGCAAAGGTTATTGTCACAAGTGCAACATGCAAGGACACTTGACACAAGATCATAGGACAAAAGTCACGAGGACACCAAGATTTGATGGTCATTACTAAAATTTCAAAAAGTACAGACATAGAGCTTTTGAGTACAGATCAAAGCCTATGTAGACACCTAATCAGCCTATAAGGAGAAACAACTATGCACATCACTATAATTGGGACTACAATACAAGACAAAGTTGTCACTACTATCAAGAATATGGTCATGTTCCTCAGAATTACATAAGAACACACTTCAAAGGGAATTGCAGTAGGTGGTTGAATCAAACTACATTTTTCAGTTGCTTAAAGACTGGACATGTCAGCAGGAACTATCCAACAAAGGTCAAGGCACCCAAGACTGAAGTTAACAAGGGCAAAGAAAAAGTTGATGTGGAACACATCAGGGTAGATATGAAGAAGACATGGTAAAAGAGAGATGGACCAAGCACATTCAATGGAGAGGTCACTTCACCCAAGAGGTCAAGTGATCACACCTCATCAAATTAAGCACAAGATAGATACATGGGGCTGATACATATAAAGATGTATCATACATTAGCCCAAAATAAAAAAGAAGCACTAAAAAGAATAAATCTACATGAGAAAAGATGCAAAGTTAAAAGTTAGAAGATGATGCTGAGCTACTTTTGGTTTTCGAGTAAAACTTTAGTACATGTTGAGTTGAACGGTCTAGTGGATGTCGAGGAAGAGATGTTAGTGGTTGCCGAGCTATTGACATTTTCAACTGATGCCAAGAGAAATAAGATAGTAGCTACCTAGTTGATGAAATTTAGATGATGCTAAGTTGATAAATCCTTTTGAAGCCGAGTGTACAATTATAAGCACAAATGCAATAAATTCTAGGTTTTTGAACCTAATAAAGTTGAAAATCATTCATTTTTTAATCATTCAAACACAGAGCGAAGTTGAGCATAGCAAATAGGTGATTTAGCAACAATTTGCAATGATTCCAACCACGATTTAACTTTAGTTCATTGATTCACAGGAATTTCACTCAAGTGCCAAGCTACACAGTTTGAAAAGTTTATTTAAATAGTAAACCCTAGTTCAGTAAATGATGGCATCAGGGTCCGAATCTACCAAAGGGAAGGAAGGAATTGAAATTCAACTAGTTAGTAATGAAGTTTAACAGCCCAAATTTAAGCCAATCCTTGAAGTTGCCTACAAGAATGATCCTACTAGTGCCCTATCTGTCATCCTTGATAAAGTCGTCATGGTTCAAGACATTCAAAAGTTTTATAACTACAAAGTAGGAGCCATAGGAAATTTGGAGATTTCTAATGCATTTGATAAGTTATGTGATAGTGGCAAGTTGAAGGATGAATTCTCCATAATTGAGAAGAAGGGTCTGACTAAAGCCCTAGCTTTCCCTACTGTGTTTAAGACTGAATGGATTAGAATAGTGTTAAGTAGAATCCATGATGGAGCCTTTTGGTTAGAAATAGGGCCAGTTAAGTTCACCAAGAAAATTGTCCATAGAGTTTCTAGTTTTCCAACCCTAGATCGGCCTAAGAACTTGAGAAGTGACAAAAGGGAGGCCATAGAGAAGAATACTAGTGCCAAATGGAATGATAGGGGCATGACAATAGATACCATCATAGAACCCCTACTAGACTTTTCTCTAAGGGTCATATCCCATAAGTTCTACCAATCTAGCAGGTTAAACAATGTTCCATCTATAGCAGTGGATGTGGCATATAAATTGGTGGAAAAGGATCATATTTATGACCTTACAGAGCTCATGTTATAGCAAATAAATGAAAATCTAGGAGCTGTAAGGAAGTCCAAGGGAGCTCATTGTAAATTTGGAGCAATTCTAGTTTGTATGTTTTTCTATGTAATGAAAGAATTCCCTTCAATAGGCAAGGTGATTTGGGACCAAGACAAAAAAATCATTGAACAAATAAATGATTTCATCAAGCAAATGGGTGAGAATTTTGATGCCCAAATGACTAGTTACTTTGAAGACTTTAAAAAGTCTATGAAATAGAGGATGAGAATACCAGTCTCACTGGTTGAGCAACATGTAAAGGATTTTTTTTTCTTGTAGATATTGATTACACTTATATCCAAGCAGTCATACCTAGAGTGAGATGGCTTAGGCCACTAGGTTATGAACTTGATGTTGATCAAGCTTCAGCAGCAATAATAGCTTTGTTAGCAGAAGAAATTGACAAGGCAACAAAGCATTTTGGAACTTATGATGTTGTTAAATCAAGGGTGATCATTGAATTTAAGATAACTACAACAATCAAGAAGAAGGATAAGCTTATAAAGAAGCTTAAGAAAAGATTTGGGGTAGACATTGGAGAAGCAAGCAATGTATAGGAAGAGGAAACAAGTGATGAAGAGGAGGGTGATAGTGAAAAGGAAGAAGAAGAGCCACAACAAGGGCCTCTACAATTGACACAAGGCTTAGGTGAAGATAAAGAGCAAGGTGTCGAGGAAGAAGAAGTTGAGGAAGCACCTATCAGAACCAAAGTCACCAAGAGAAAGGCCAAAGCTCAACCTAATCCTTAGCCTAAGGCCAAGAAAGTGACAAATCCTGCAGCAAAGAAGCCTACTACCAGAGCCACCACCAGAGCTACTACTCAAAAGGCTAAGGAAGAGGCAACACAGAAAAAGAAAATGACAAAGATGACTGAAGAGGAGTCGAGAAAGAGAAGAAAATATGTGGCTCAACCTGATTCAGATGAGGAGAAGATAGAATCAGATGACAATAGTCAATTCAAAGTGGTGAGTCATCCACCTAAGTCTCCCATTGATAAATTATGTACAAAGATTAGGAATGGAGACTTGAAAGACTTAAAGAATTTAGATTTCAATAAGCTCACTAAGGATGAGAAAAACAAAATAGAGGAATCTATGTATGTAATGATGATAGAGTACAAGCACACACCTCTAGAACTAGATGGTTTAATGCCCAAAGAGTTATATAAAATAATTAAGGATAAATGGCATTTTTCTTGCAAACTGAGAAAGAAATAAGGGAATCTACTCTAGCAAGATTGTTGCTTGATTTGACTAAAAGTCAAATTGAAAATGCAAATAAAAGGCACAACAATAGGTTTACTCCAAAATACAGGGCATTTTATATTTTGCAAAATAAGATTGATGAAGTTGTGAGAAAATCCACAAAATTGTGGAAGATAATTTATAAGAAGATTGATGATGTCTTTGATGAAGAATATAAGGCAAAAGCAAGTGCCAAGATAAAGGAAACAAGAAGAAACAAGAAGAAAGAAAGGTGAAGAAAAGAAGGTTGAGGAAGAGAAGAAAGTGGAAGAGGAAAATGAAGATGAAGAGGAAAATAAGGAGGAATTGAACAAAGAAGAAGAAAAGGGTACAAATGAGCAATAAAAGTAGAGTGTGTAAGACACACAACTGTCACCTCCTAGCCCTCCACCATCACACATGAAAAGATAATCAAGATTAAGGATATTGTTGACACTTATTTTCAAAACATCAATCCTTTGACTATAGAGGATCTCACAAAGATCCTTGACCAATCAACACAAAAAACTAGACTATGTTCAAGTCCAATATTGGTCAGTATTGATGAATTGTAAAAGTTATTAGTAGAATCAAAAGAAGTCAAGGTGCAAACACAAGAACCACTTATGACCACACAAACTACTGGAATCTTACTTCTTCCACCACCATCTCCACCTAAAGAAATAACAGATGCACTTCAGGAGCTGAGTGTAGTAGCAGGGGAAAACAAAGGTAAATCAGTACAAATAGAAGAGAAGGAAGAGGCAAGAGATGAGGAGGAATTTGCAATACAAGATTTGGTTGAACTATCCAAAATAGGTACTCCTACTCAGACTCTTTAGAAGCCGAGCACTGACATGCTAGCCTTGCAAGTGCAAACACCAGGCTTGAGCTCAACAAGGGTAGCCAGGACACTTCATTATGGAATTCCTGAGCTAGATGAAGAAATAAAGATACCCTACTATGAATCCAACACCCTCACTAAGGAAAAGTTTAATGAGATATAGAGTGCATTGGATAGAAGAAGGAGACAAGAAGTATTAAGGAAATAATATAAATACGGGCGAGCCTTGAATGAGATAAAGGACATATTCATGGATGCCTTCAGCTTGTAGTCTCCATATGAGTTAAGACAAATAGGAGAACAACTATCTGATATAGTTGATCAGGTGACAAATGAAGACCATGACACAAATGCCAAATTAATAGAATGGTTAGAGAGGAAGTTTCAAGGAAAGGTTAATAAAAAAATATCTAATGACATAGCATTGGTACAAGTAGACCTAGCAAAGAAATTGGATAGAGTAAAATTTGTACTTGGAAACATATTATCCCTCTACAACAAGGTGTGTGATTTTTCCAATTTCACACAGGAGACTAGCCAATGGATATTGAGCTTGGAAAGAAATCTAAAGATTTACAATAAGCAACTCCCTACCAATCTAGCTCAAAGTGAGAAGCATTTTTCTCAAATGCTTCACATTCAAAGAGAATTAGTTGTGCTGACAACAGAGGAGGTTAACATTAAAGCAAAGTTGATGCAAATTCAATCCTCTATAACCCCTCACTTGAAGGTACTCCATAAGGAGAAAATGTATGTAGAAATAGTCCTCAAGAAAGATTCAAATCTTCCTACACATGACGGACTTGTACATCTAGTAGTAGAGATTTCCATCCAACATAAGTCTTTGGACATTGCATTGAAAAATTGGGATGCAACTTTGAAAATTCTCCTGGAGGTAAATAGCACATTTTTGGCTAAGCATGGTATTGCTCCATATAACCCTTTGATATCAATGTCCAAAAGGGGGAGATATATTATAAGGGGATAAATAAACAAAAGAAATGGGGAGATATGTGTATAGGAGAGGATATATACATTAAGGGGAGATATGCATATATGCAGATACTATGGGTGAATACCAAATTTTGATCATTTTTTATTACATTCTTTCACTCCATTGTTTCATTCATTTTGAGAATAAAGTGGAAAGATTGTAAATAGCCAAAAGGGGGAGACAAGTAATAAAGGAGTGAAGGGGAGATGAAAAATTTTGAACTTCATATAGATCAGATACAACACATAGGCTTAGAATGCAGAAACAGGACAAAGGATAGAAAAGATCAGACACATTAGCATAGAATTTCATTCTCAAGAATGGACAAGGCATAATCAACTCAGGGGGAGTCATAAGGTATATTGTTACTCACAATATTTTTGAAATTTTGCATGTATGTTGAGCAAACAAAGAATGTACTCCATAAGGTTAGATCATAAATGCTTAGTTAAGTGTTTTTGACACTCATGTCAAAGGAGGAGATTGTTGGTCAAAAAAATAGTTTTGACAAGTGAGTGTCAACACACTTAACCATTTTCACTATATATACCAAGTACACAATGCATGTCAAGCTAGAATTTCAATAGATGTCGAGTCACAGTTGGTGCCGAGCAAGTTGCAATGTAGTATGTGCATAAATATTTAGATGTTGAGTGATCTAGAATTGTTCAAATACCAAGTGATCCAAGAATATTCAAATAATGAGAAATACATGATATAATAGGTGCTAAGAAAACCAAGAAACATAGTTGATGACGAGCAATCTTGAAATAGTTCATGCTGAGCATCAATAATACAATATGTGCTGAGTAACATAGAATCAACATAATAGTTTGTGCCTTCACAAACTAAGATGCATAACTATTTTTGCATGACTCACGAAAGGATAAGAAGATAAGATCACATCCTTACAATTACCTATGAAATCAACATGTAGCCAATCAGAAAATTGGAGACAACATGCAACCAATAGCTGAAATCAAAGGATTTGATCAGGAATTTTATGATCGAGAATGCTTAGAAAACCCTAAGCCTTTATAAGTAGATCATGACACCATTGTGAAAGTTCTTGAGGTTATTGCTAAGGTTGTTAGAGTGTGGAATTGCCAAGTTATTATTACAGAATAGAGCAATAAACAGAGGTGTCAGAGATATAGTGAAAGGCATAGCAACTATACATCTAGTTAATCAGAATAGAGTAGGGGATACACATAGAGATCAAATTTAGCAGAGATCAAAAAAAAGAAGAGTAGATCAAGTACCTAAACCAAGAAATTAGAGATTTCATTCAATGAGGTCAAATGTTTTAATACATTCTCACGATTGTATTAGAGATTGAAATCCTATGTTGATAGGTTAGCTTAACAGATAGATAGAAGAACCTTTCGAGAAGGTCATGAAATTCCTATTAAATTAGGTGGGTTTAATAGCCTATATGTAAATCCTTTAATAGGGTGACACTTCATGTAAAGTGCTTGTAAATCCTTTAAACAAGTCATTATTGACACTGTTGGTGTTTGAAAATGTTACCCATTTCCAATTACCCTGATGAGAATATGACACATCTAGGGGCAGCTAACTCCCATTATCAACACATCCATTCAGACACTAGGCCAACTATAAGGCATGACCCTTCTTCTACTTCAGGCTCTGCAAAACCTAGGCGGGTGAACCTCTAGATTCCTTATATGGTACCAGTTGTCAAAGCATACACTAAATCTAATACAAAGCAGATAGAAACCCTTATTTCTTCTATACTCAACCAGGAATCATAAGCATGAACTAGCTAAGAACATAACTCATGAAACTGGCAAGCTAAGTGTGGGTTAACATTGAGTAGCTTTCAACATAAAAGGGAAAATTGATTTAATATGTTGATAACAGCAAGACCCAAGTATGAACAACAGAACTTAATGATCCTATCTCTGACCAGTGCCTTATCTATTGGGCAATTAAATGAATCATAACCATACATCTCTTGGAAACCTCAAACGTATCTCTACATTAAGATCCTTGATCTATCTTTCACCTTGTGAATAGACATCTGCTAAAAAATGAATCTCATACTCAGAAAATCCTATCATGAAATCTGCAAACCCTGTGACAAATATCAAGCAATTACATGTTTCTTTGTTCCATAAGCAAGATATTTTAACCACATACATTTCAAAATGTAATGCAACCTAATTCATGCTCTTTGATCACAAATTAGAAGAAATAACAGAGCCATAATCAGGAGACAAGATTCAAACTGAACTTCAAACTTTTGCTGCACTTTATTTGTTTTCCTTGAAATCAAATACATGAAATGTACAGAAAATAACTCATAGATCACCTAACAGAAAAGAACTATCTGCAAAACTTAAAATGCTGTTCAATACAAGAAGAAATGCTGAAGAATGGTTTCTCAGTGCAAAAATTGGAACCCTTACAAATGAAGAAAGAAAGAAAGATATAGCAAGAAATGAATTCCCGGATCTGATATGCAATTGCCAGGTGTCCACTTGAAATCCAATCCTCTGTAACTGAAAAACCTTTTTCTTCTTTCATCCCTTCTGACCTGATTTTGTTTCATCATTAATCTGTAACAAACTTGCAAAATATCCTTGCCTAATGATGAAAACCCTTTACTTGCCAAAATATTTGATTGCCCCATGAAAAAGCCAGTGAAAATGAGTTTTTACTGAGTAAATTAGAACAAATTCGACCCTAACTGCATTTCCATTGCCTTCTACTGATATCCAGGTCATTATCTTGACAAAAAAAAAAATTTGAACTTCCTGGTATGAATATGGTGGCACTTTAGGTACCTGATAAAAAATCTCGTGTAGCTCAAACTGACTGATACCTGTGCAAAAACTAACTTCAGAATCTAAAAGTTCGTCTTCTCCCGATTCCAACGGTATATTGGAGTGCCCAATTCGGTTAAAATTTGCCCCAGATATGGCCGTTTGAAAATCAAGCCTCTACTCAGTGGTTTGAAACATATATTTTTGCAAAATTTAAAACTTTCATATAGTTTAAACTATATAAAGTTTCAAACTTTATTAAAATGAACCTGACGTGAGATTTGAGAAAAAACAATAATAAAATACTAAAATTTGAAAAGTCTAAAATTTTTCCTCATTTTCTCTCAGGTCAAACTTTTGTTGACCAAGTGCCACGTGTCACTCTATGATTGGCCTACATGGTCTGCATCATCTGCCACGTGTCATCTCCTCGCTACTTCACCATGCTTAACCAGTGAGCAGCTTCGGTTAGCGAGGTAACGCGAACCGTCAGATCTGCCACATGGCGCAATCTGGTGTGCTCCTGCCAGTTGCTCGCCACATTACTGCCAAATCACTCTATTGCTGCCACATGTCATCCCCTGATTCCTTGGCTTGTTGCTCCGTCATTGACTAGTCATCGCCTATCTCGCCATCACCATGGGACCCACTGCCACATGTCATGAGGTCGCTATATCGCTATGGTAACTAGCAAGTAACTCCGCATGGCGAGTTAGCGATCTAGCGCAGGATCGTGCCACATGTCGAAATCGTGTTGCCCGGGTCACATTAGAATGCTCGTATTTTGGTTCAAAATTGTGCCTGGGCGACCTGCCAGTTGGTCGAATAAGGGCCCACGCATGAGCAACTTTGCCTTCAACCGAAACCAGTCGTCTCAAAGACAACTAATATATAAAGTGCTTTTTCATTTAAGGAGAATAAAAACTCCCCATATCCCCAATGTGGGATTAAAAGTTTTAATTGTTTCTCCTGTGCATTGCGTGGAGCTACTGGATGCACACCCTGCTCCCTTTCTTTTAACCGTGTTGGACTTGATCTTCAGGCGTGGACTGCTTCTTTTCTATAGCTTTGGCGTCTTCAACTTTTGACCAACGGCCTCCTTGCCTACGTGGTCATCATTCTCCAAAACACCTCTTCCTTTTTACAATCAGCGGCTTGTTCTTTAATTTCTGCCTTGATTCCCTTGAAGATATCGTTCCTTCACTGCTTGAAAATGACTTCCCTCTTATTGACTGCGCTGCTTTGTTGTCCATTTGTTGGCGTTGCCCTGATCTTGTGAATGCATTTTATACTGGGCGTTAAAGCCTCCCTTGAATGCTTACGAGACGACTCTATTTCCCTGCTGCCACGAGCTCCCTTTTGTTGATCTCGCCAAAGTTGCTTGATCAATAGTCACAACTCTGGCTGTTTCTTCCAAGAGTTCACGGGAGCAATTAAAACCTTGTACAATCCATAATCTTTTCCTTTTGATTTGGAAAATGTTATATAACAATTGAGCTTTCTCAAAATTTTCCATATTTCTTTCAATTCCTAAGGCTTCAATTCACATCCAATTTTTTATCAGTCTGATAGAATCAGTCGGACCCCAAAGTGGGTCCGACTAAAATTTTTTTCGTTTTCGAACAACTAAACTGGCAAACTGATCAACTGACCTCTCAAACTGATTAGAATCAAGTTCGATCATTGATTTTTCAATAGAAACTCATTTTTATCCCCTTTTTGCACCTTGTCACTTTTGATGTCAGGAGGACTATTGACTGCCTTTGAAAATTGACCCGGACACCTGATCAGGATCCGAAAACTGACACACTAAAATTCTGCTCCACATACTTTCAGCTTGTCGAATCTCGTCTCATGACGAATTCGAGGTCAAAAGATATTGACCATCAAAGTCTCCTTCTCAGGTTTACCTGCAAACAAACACGTTAGAAAACAACAAATTGGGTTTGGATTTGGCTCGGAAAGCTAGGAAAATGAGCACATGGGGAGATGAAAATTGGGACACTCATTCTCTATCATGAGGTGAGTACGACTATGAAATTTTGGCTCATGAAAAATAACAGGGCGCAAATGGCGATCAGTCAAAGTGGGCTACTCTGAATTTTGCAACTGGACATGTTGACAGAAAACAGTTTTTTGTGAATGGAATTGATCTGGAAAAGTGTGCATCTGGATTCGTCAAGTTCTAAAAACTGGCACACTTGTAGTATTTTTAGTGGACAATACAGGGGAACAAACCATTTTACTTGACCAATCACGGGTTAGGAGTTATAATGCCACGAACAAGGGTACTGAAAAATCTGCATATGCTGACACCAATAAAAAGTTACAAATTGAGTTTGGAATCGCGTTTGAAAACTGATCAAACGGATTCGTCATGATATGAAACTTGAAACATAACAAGTCTCTGACGCCTATAATGCAATGCAATAGGAATTTCAACATTTGGATCAACTGGTCAAAAGTTATTACTCGTCAAATAGGGCTTCCCAGGATTTTGAATAAAGTGCATCAGCATGAAAACAGTAACTGACCAACTTCAAGGGATTCAAAACCTATTCAAATGGACTTGAAATGATTCAAAATCTGAAACATAGGTTCTCAGGCATGGATATTAGACACTCTCAAAGGGGTAAGTCATGACACATTTTTGGGTGTGAGATATTCGGGTTCAAACATAGCCTCCTGTCGTTGTTTGACACTAGGGCAGAATTGCAAATTTGACAAATGCTTGAAACAGGACTTCGTTAAATGACTCAGAAACTCAATTGAACTTCACGAAACACTTAGACATGTTGAATGAAAAGTGCTAGGAGCATAAAACACCTCATAGGGTTCAAAGGTATAGCCGGGTACAATCTCATTTAAAAGCATTTATAGGGCTAATTTTTCTCAACAGGGCTCAAAATTGACCATGCAATTTTTAGCACCAACAGTGGCTTTGTCTGGGGATGCATGTCCCTTGCGGGCATGGCAAGGATTCAGATCTCTGGAGGAAGCAGACCATTCCCAAAAACTTCAAAACTTCTCTCGAACAGCTTATTGAAAGCAAGAAACTACTCTTAACTATGTACAAGTGATGGCTGCAGGCCACCAAAAAGTTTCAAAACTTTTTACCTCTGTCAAGCACCTTATTTTCATTTACGTTCTCTTGAGGCAAACTGAAACTCTCATCCTTATTTGTTTCACCCATCATATCAACAGTTTCAATTACTTCGTTAGGCAAAACAAAACTGCTAATACCATCTTCATAGTGCATATAAAAATCAAACAAACTTTCTACACCTTGCTCACTATGAGAATATGAATCAGTGTGATCATAATAACTGACATCAGACTGAAAGTGAAACTGATCACTACTGATTGAGTCATGGATTCCTTCAATTGGAAACACAAAAGCTTGATATTCTACTTCATTGAACGAGTTACATGAATTCGATGGTAACTCACCTTGTGCCTCTAGCTGTGAAGAGTATTTGGAATCTGATTGTTGCCTACTTGCAGTCTTATCATTTACTAAATCAGATTCATCTTTCCATGTAACCTCTTCACATTCAAAACATTGATTAGTCACCATACATGAAAATTCATTCTGAAAGTGTTGTTCCAAACCATGCTGATCATTATCATTTTCTTCATTAGACTGAATGTCGGAATAGACCTTGAACTCATCTTTACAAGACTTATTAGCACATGAAGAAAATCTATAATCTGATTGACAACCTTCACTGTTTTCCTCCTCATCATATGAAAAATCAAAACAATGTTCAGCAAGATCAACATAAAAAGAACCTGAAATAGCATTAACCTTCCCTTCATTAACATAATCAGCATTCAAAAAATCATCATGTGCAAAGACATTTGAGGTACTGTCATCTACACCTCCAAAGTCTAACAAAGATTGTTCGGATTCTACCTCTTTTTCCACATCAAACTTTGGGGAATTGATTTGACTGAATGAGAAAGTATTATGAGAGAACATATGAAGATCCTTAGAGATACTTATGTGCTTTTCAAACTCACAAGCCAACAATTTTGAGATTTCACTGGAGCTCAAGAAGACTTCCTCACAAATCTTCTCCTGGCTGTGATTGTCATTTGGATAACATGAAGAACTTACAACAACAGGATCCTTAGTGTAGCAATTTGGAAAATCAGAATTATTACAAAATTCTTTCTTATCATGGCAATCATTAGACCTAATATTGTTACAACTTTCTTCAACTTCATATGTACTGTAACAAACTTTATCTTCTCTTTTATATCCATCTTTTTTATGCTGATTGTTGTTACCTGATTCATTAACATTTGAATCCACCTCTTCACACTCAAAAGACAGATTATCTTGTTGTACGGATTCATTATATTCATTGCTACCTTGGCTTTCAGCACATTCATTATCATTAGGAGATATTTCATGAAATTTATAATCACCACTTTCCATCTCCTGAATGAATTTTTTAGTCTGCAAAATTGTTTGTAACCTTATAGGTGCTGGCCAATCTACTGAATCGGGTACTAGAACATCAAGGAAAATATTTGGTAGGGAAGATTCCTCAGGTCTACAATGAAAAGGCATCTTACTGATTACTAACTTAAGCCTTAAATAACATTGTTCGACACTTAGACCTTGAGTAATGCCTACTTCAATTCTTATAAGACTGACAATCCTTTTGTAAACCAGTCTATTCAACATAGCAATGTTATTACTCACAATTTTCAAACTCTCAGAATTCGGGGAACTAATCTCAGATCTAAGATCTGACTCCATCATAAAACAAACTTTCTACCTCTTCTTTCTAGTGCTGAAAATCACTAAATAGAGGCAACTTCTTTAAACACTTGACTTCCATGAAAAGAAAACATGAAAACCAAAATACCTCCAGTGCTGATACTGAACTTGGATCTGCTGATTTGGCACAGGTGCAAGACTGAAAATCCTTTACACCACTGATCAAACTTTGTAGAGTCACCACCTCTTTGCAAGAGGAATGAAATAACCACTGTTGTGATCTATTTTTATATTTCAATTATTTATAACAACAGATTGCAACCAGCACTTAAAAACTTATCAAGAATTTGAAACTCCTTTTCAAGAAACTACCAAAAGCTTCAGATCTGCCCATACAACTGAAAGTCCTTCAAAATTTTACAATGAAATCAACTAGGAACAAATTGGTACAGAGATTTGAGAGTCGCCACTCACGCTTTGTGAGAAATAAAACATAATTTGTCACTTGACAAATCTGAACTAGACTTTCAATGTAGGAAAAACTTGCAGATCATTATTATCTTGAAAAGAATTTACAATTTATAAAAGAATTCTTGACTCTGAAACTTTCTCAACAGTATTTGCAAACTGGATTGATTGAAGATAGACCTATGACAATCATAGAACACAATTTTCATCTAGTTTCAACATACTACTGATAATGAATAAAGCTTAACTTGGGGACATGAAACTTCAGTAAGGAAAAGGAACACATCTTGCTATTGATATGATATATCCAATCTGTTTCCAATCAGAGGCTCATGTTCTTTCAACAAAATGGATTGCCATCTTATCTCCCCAGCAGAGTCGCCATTTTGTTGGTGTTTGAAAATGTTACCCATTTCCAATTACCCTGATGAGAATATGACACATCTAGGGGCAACTAACTCCCATTATCAACACATCCATTCAGACACCAGGCCAACTATAAGGCATGGCCCTTCTTCTACTTTAGGCTCTGCAAAACCTAGGCGGGTGAACCTCTAGATTCCTTATATGGTACCAGTTGTCAAAGCATACACTGAATCTAATACAAAGTAGATAGAAACCCTTATTTCTTCTATACTCAACTAGGAATCATAAGCATGAACTAGCTAAGAACATAACTCATGAAACTGGCAAGCTAAGTGTGGGTTAACATTGAGTAGCTTTCAACATAAAAGGGAAAATTGATTTAATATGTTGATAACAGCAAGACCCAAGTATGAACAACAGAACTTAATGATCCTATCTCTGACCAGTGCCTTATCTATTGGGCAATTAAATGAATCATAACCATACATCTCTTGGAAACCTCAAACGTATCTCTACATTAAGATCCCTGATCTATCTTTCACCTTGTGAATAGACATCTGCTACAGAATGAATCTCATACTCAGAAAATCCTATCATGAAATCTGCAAACCCTGTGACAAATATCAAGCAATTACATGGTTCTTTGTTCCATAAGCAAGATATTTTAACCACATACATTTCAAAATGTAATGCAACCTAATTCATGCTCTTTGATCACAAATTAGAAGAAATAACAGAGCCATAATCAGGAGACAAGATTCAAACTGAACTTCAAACTTTTGCTACACTTTATTTGTTTTCCTTGAAATCAAATACATGAAATGTACAGAAAATAACTCATAGATCACCTAACAGAAAAGAACTATCTGCAAAACTTAAAATGATGTTCAATACAAGAAGAAATGCTGAAGAATGGTTTCTCAGTGCAAAAACTGGAACCCTTACAAATGAAGAAAGAAAGAAAGATATAGCAAGAAATGAATTCCCGGATCTGATATGCAATTGCTAGGTGTCCACTTGAAATCCAATCCTCTGTAACTGAAAAACCTCTTTCTTCTTTCATCCCTTCTGACCTGATTTTGTTTCATCATTAATCTGTAACAAACTTGCAAAATATCCTTGCCTAATGATGAAAACCCTTTACTTGCCAAAATATCTGATTGCCCCATGAAAAAGCCAGTGAAAATGAGTTTTTACTGAGTAAATCAGAACAAATTCGACCCTAACTGCATTTCCATTGCCTTCTACTGATATCCAGGTCATTATCTTGACAAAAAATAAAAATCTGAACTTCCTGGTATGAATATGGTGGCACTTTAGGTACCTGATAAAAAATCTCGTGTAGCTCAAACTGACTGATACCTGTGCAAAAACTGACTTCAGAATCTAAAAGTTCATCTTCTCCCGATTCCAACGGTATATTGGAGTGCCCAATTTGGTTAAAATTTGCCCTAGATATGGCCGTTTGAAAATCAAGCCTCTACTCAGTGGTTTGAAACATATATTTTTGCAAAATTTAAAACTTTCATATAGTTTAAACTATATAAAGTTTCAAACTTTATTAAAATGAACCTGACGTGAGATTTGAGAAAAAACAATAATAAAATATTAAAATTTGAAAAGTCTAAAATTTTTCCTCGTTTTCTCTCGGGTCAAACTTCTGTTGACCAAGTGCCACGTGTCACTCTATGATTGGCCTACATGGTCTGCATCATCCGCCACGTGTCGTCTCCTCGCTACTTCGCCATGCTTAACCAGTGAGCAGCTTCAGTTAGCGAGGTAACGCGAACCGTCAGATCTGCCAAATGGCGCAATCTAGTGCGCTCCTGCCAGTTGCTCGCCACATTACTGCCAAATCACTCTATCGCTGCCACATGTCATCCCCTGATTCCTTGGCTTGTTGCTCCGTCATTAACTAGTCATCGCCTATCTTGCCATCACCATGGGACCCACTGCCATGTGTCGCGAGGTCACTATATCGCTATGGTAACTAGCAAGCAACTCCGCATGGCGAGTTAGCGATCTAGTGCAGGATCGTGCCACATGTCAAAATCGTGTTGCTCGGGTCACATTAGAATGCTCATATTTTGGTTCAAAATTGTGCCTGGGCGACCTGCCAGTTGGTCGAATAAGGGCCCACGCATGAGCAACTTTGCCTTCAACCGAAACCAGTCATCTCAAAGACAACTAATATATAAAGTGCTTTTTCATTTAAGGAGAATAAAAACTCCCCATATCCCCAATGTGGGATTAAAAGTTTTAATTGTTTCTCCTGTGCATTGCGTGGAGCTACTGGATGCACACCCTGCTCCCTTTCTTTTAACCGTGTTGGACTTGATCTTCAGGCGTGGACTGCTTCTTTTCTATAGCTTTGGCGTCTTCAACTTTTGACCAGCGGCCTCCTTGCCTGCGTGGTCATCATTCTCCAAAATGCCTCTTCCTTTTTACAATCAGCGGCTTGTTCTTTAATTTCTGCCTTGATTCCCTTGAAGATATCGTTCCTTCACTGCTTGAAAATGACTTCCCTCTTATTGACTGCGCTGCTTTGTTGTCCATTTGCTGGCGTTGCCCTGATCTTGTGAATGCATTTTATACTGGGCGTTAAAGCCTCCCTTGAATGCTTACGAGACGGCTCTGTTTCCCTGCTGCCACGAGCTCCCTTTTGTTGATCTCGCCAAAGTTGCTTGATCAGTAGTCACAACTCTGGCTGTTTCTTCCAAGAGTTCACGGGAGCAATTAAAACCTTGAAAAAATCCGTAATCTTTTCCTTTTGATTTGGAAAATGTTATGTAACAATTGAGCTTTGTCAAAATTTTCCATATTTCTTTCAATTCCTAAGGCTTCAATTCACATCCAATTTTTTATCAGTCTGATAGAATTAGTCGGACCCCAAAGTGGGTCCGACTAAAAAAATTTTCATTTTTGAAAAACTAAACTGGCAAACTGATCAACTGACCTCTCAAACTGATTAGAATCAAGTTCGATCATTGATTTTTCAATAGAAACTCATTTTTATCCCCTTTTTGCACCTTGTCACTTTTGATGTCAGGAGGACTATTGACTGCCTTTGAAAATTGACCCGGACACCTGATCAGGATCCGAAAATTGACACATTGAAATTCTGCTCCACATACTTTCAGCTTTTCGAATGTCATCTCATGACGAATTCGAGGTCAAAAGATATTGACCATCAAAGTCTCCTTCTCAGGTTTACCTACAAACAAACACGTCAGAAAACAACAAATTGGGTTTGGATTTGGCTCGGAAAGCTAGGAAAATGAGCACATGGGGAGATGAAAACTGGGACACTCATTCTCTGTCATGAGGTGAGTACGACTATGAAATTTTGGCTCATGACGAATAACAGGGCGCAAATGGCGATCAATCAAAGTGGGCTACTCTAAATTTTGCAACTGGACATGCTGACAGAAAACAGTTTTTTGTGAATGGAATTGTTCTGGAAAAGTGTGCATATGGATTCGTCAAGTTCTAAAAATTGGCACACTTGTCGTATTTTCAGTGGACAATATAGGGGAACAAACCATTTTACCTGACCAATCACGGGTTAGGAGTTATAATGCCACGAACAGGGGTACTGACAAATCTGCATATGCTGACACCAATAAAAAGTTACATATTGAGGTTGGAATCGCGTTTGAAAACTGATCAAACGGATTCGTCATGATATGAAACTTGAAACATAACAAGTCTCTGATGCCTATAATGCAATGCAATAGGAATTTCAACATTTGGATCAACTGGTCAAAAGTTATTACTCGTCAAACAGGGCTTCCCAGGATTTTGAATAAAGTGCATCAGCATGAAAACAGTAACTGACCAACTTCAAGGGATTCAAAACCTATTCAAATGGACTTGAAATGATTCAAAATCTGAAACATAGGTTCTCAAGCATGGATATTAGACACTCTCAAAGGGGTAAGTCATGAAACATTTTTGGGTGTGAGATATTCGGGTTCAAACATAGCCTCCTGTCGCTGTTTGACACTAGGGCAGAATTGCAAATTTGACAAATGCTTGAAACAGGACTTCGTTAAATGACTCAAAAATTCAATTTAACTTCACGAAACACTTAGGCATGTTGAATGAAAAGTTCTAGGAGCATAAAACACCTCATAGGGTTCAAAGGTATAGCCGGGTACAATCTCATTTAAAAGCATTTATAGGGCTAATTTTTCTCAACAGGGCTCAAAATTGACCATGCAATTTTTAGCGCCAACAGACACAATGTAAAGCCTTTAATAGGGTAGGCCTTTAACAGTGCAAACCATCATAAGTGGTTGAACTCATTGCTGCATTGACTTTTTTTAGTGTCATCCCCACCCTAGTTTTACCTTCTTATTCTTGGAGGGTTTCTTGGTTACCAAATCTCTAGTGTTATGTGGTGATGCATGCTTTCATTTCATATTTTCTTATATGTTTAGTTGCATGCACTTTAATTTCAGTTATGTGTTATTAAGGGTTTGAAAAGGAGAAAAAGTTGTTACTTCTAATTCACACCCACTCTCAGAAGTACTCTTCCCATTTGAACATTCCAACATCTACACCAAGTTGGTATCATATGTTCTCTAGATCAATCTAAGGATTCAGTTGTTCAAAAACAAAAAAAAATTAGCCTGACCCGCTTTGGGGCCTGATTAATTCAACCAGGATTAATAGGTTATGAGGCAAATAGAGGATGTTTTTAAAATGAAAATTTATTCATAATTAGATAAGAGGAAAGTTCCCACAATTAGAGGAGCAATGTAAAACATCTATGTCCTGAGTATCATGAGATTTTAAGATGCTAGAAATGGACAATAGAGAAGCTTCACAAGGAAACAAATATAGAGGTTGTTTGTAAAAAACTTTGAATAGGATGTACTTTTGAAAACTGGATTTGAGGTTTCAAGACATCAACAAAGATGAATCAATTCACCTTATTCAAAATTCTTGCAAGTATTGTAAATACAAAACTACTTTACCAATTCATAGGTGGATGCTAGTGTGCAAGGAGTTTGAACATGTAGCTAGTTACTATGCTCTCCTCTTGGATTTTATTGCCAAGGAACATGGTGAGCCTTATACTAAAAAGTACTTTGAAAGTCTTCCTAAGAATATAATGAGGAGTGTAGAGGTTAATTTTGCTTTTGTCTAATGCTATGTTCGGAAGGAATCAATTGACAATAGTAGAAAACAATGGATACATTGTAGTTGTTAGACCATCTTAGGTTTTAGGTGGTAGTGCAATGGAAATTGTCTACAGTGATGAAAAATTGAAGTAATATTTGGAGACTGCTATTCAAGTAGACCTAAAAAGGGCAATACTTATTGATAAGTATCTCATGGATACATGAAGATGAAGGATTCCTATAGACATGTTTCCACTTCCTATTAAAAAATCAGTGAGGATTAATAGCATGACCTTCATAGGCTATTTTTAAAATTGAAAATGGCATGAGAGGGAGGACCAATTTTGAATGGTTGCATAACCAAGAGCTACCATGGCATGACCAATTCCCTGTTGTTGACCAGGACCTCTCAAACCTGAAATAAATACCATACAATAAAAACAAGGTCCCATTTTAAGAAAATGAGAATGGCTATAAAGATGGAGTTGTACTCAAACACAAGTTAGTGTATAAAAAAGGAAGGCATGACACACAATTTTGAAAGGAAGACCCATGACTATAGG
Source organism: Cupressus sempervirens (assembly GCA_028749045.1). Taxonomy (NCBI): domain Eukaryota; kingdom Viridiplantae; phylum Streptophyta; class Pinopsida; order Cupressales; family Cupressaceae; genus Cupressus; species Cupressus sempervirens. Next base: position 98,241,256 of record CM053789.1, on the reverse strand, counting down.
ACTATACCCACGTAGTCCAAAGACAAAAGCACAACCTGAAGAAAGCAACACCAATCTTGAAGTATGAAAGGAGAATAATGCAATCCATGCAAGAATAGGGAAGATCAATAGCTTATGATAGAAAAAGTCAACGCAGATTAGAGAAAGTTGTAAATTGTAAAATGCATACAATAAGGTCCACAAGGGCTAGCATTAAAGAAAGATCACATCATAGATAGGGAAGAAAGCCACTACAACTTAACCTGGAGTAGTCCATGCTAAAGCCAATGGGGAGAAGCCATTTGAATATGGAAGGCATGTTGAAGAGGAGAATCAAATAAAGGGAGATGCCCTCCACATGCATAGTAAGAATAGAGGAACCATGTTTCAACATAGGGGACACGTCCTTTTAAAACCATTGTTGAAAGGAATGACCACGTGAGTAAGTAAAAACAAAACACTCACATAGCCAAAGACAAAGCCATAGGGCATGAGTAGCAGGGGCAGCGTGAGTTCAAAAAACACCATGCACCTAGGGGAGTACGTAGGAGGTTCAATGCATATATAAAAGGAGGAGCAATCACATCAAGGAAGCAAAACAAGTGGCGAGTGCCCAAGAATTCTCATATCTTTTTTATTGACATGCATTTTAGTAACATTTAATTCCACAACCAGTCTGGCAAAGATTGCAATGGATTATGGGATAAATTCTTATTACAATTTTATAGCTTGACTTCTTTTGCTATGTTTTTTTTGTACGAGATGCGATTTGATATCTGTTTGATATAGTGCAGATCTTCGATTTGAAGCTTTTTTGAACTTTGAATTTGGAATCATCAATTTGGGTAATCTTCACTTATCTACCATAGTAGAAATGGATCAATCCATTAAGACTATTGTGGAGCCTATTTATCTCATGATCTAGGGGATGCCCTCTAAGCTTCTCTATTTTGTCAATAGTAAGGTCGATCACACAATCTACAAAATAGATGAGTGTCTGCCTCCAATAGTGAAATAGAGGAATGGTATAATAGGAACAATAGGGAAATAATAATAATAGGCAATAGTCCTACATTGAGTGGGCAAAGCCATTTTATAGCATGTAAATAATTTTCCAATCCATAGCATGGTGTCAATAAGACAACACTCTTTGAGGCTAGAGAGGCTTGCGTGGGGCCCATGGTCGGCTATTGTCAAAATTTTAAATGACAAGGCACTCTCACAAAAGACACATGGAAAGACACATGGTGACAAGGCACATTCCCACATTGTTGGAATGTGTAGACTTTGATTAAAGTGGGGAAGCACCCAGGAACCATGTGGCAGTGGGCCTAGGGCACATAATGATGTGGTAGATGATGATGTTAGAGAATAACTGGACCTAAGGACCAATTGCAAGGAGGTGCATGACATCTGTCAGATCACTCAAATATTGACACTTGGCACAAATTTTAGGAAGAAAGTGATGTGGTAGGGCTTGAGTTAGAGCTGTCAGATTTTGCCACATGGTGAGATTTGATGGCTGGTGCTTGCCCACTAAATAAAGTTGCAAGGAGGTTAAGAAATGTAGGCAAGTAGTAGGCTACCAAGTAGTAGTAGGCTCAGGCTTGCGATGATGTGGCACTAGAGGTTAGCCAATTAGAGGCTACCATGTAGCACCTAGTCAAACTAGGTTTGACCCCAAAATTCAAGGGAGGGGAAAAATTTAGAATGATAAATTTTTTATAATTTTAGATCATTTCTCAGAAAATGCATGTACACTTTTAAATTGAAAGAGGTTTATATTATAAAGTTGAAACTTTAGTATATTTTAAATTTTTGAATAATTTAGAGTTGTAGATCTAGGCCATGCAGAGGGGGCATATTTTTCAAATTGAGATTCTAGAGGTTCCTGGTAGGCAAATATATAAATATTATATATAATAAAAATTAGGAGAAGATGAACTTTTCGATTATGAGTTAGCTTTTGTATAGGTGCTTACTAGTTCAAGTTATAGGTATAAATGTAAAATTTGGACCTTCCTAGTGAAATGGACAAAAATTAGAAATGCAGTTATAGGCTTGGTAAAAGGTCTATTGGATCAATTTTGAGGATATTATGCCATTTTGGTATAATTTGGCTCCAATTTTCAGTTAGAAAGAAAAAAATGATCAAGGACTTGATTTATCAATTGCAAAGAGAGATTAGAGAGATTCTTTTCACTGCAATGGAGGGAATTTCAAGTGGATGCATGTCATGTTTAGACTAGATTTGGGAATTCACTTCTTGTCTATATCTTTCTTCCTCTCATCCATTGTAGGGATTGATTCCAATTTCTTGGAAAAAAATTATTCACTGTTGTGATACCAGGTTTTGGTTCTAGTTTTGATGTATTCCCAATGCTATGACACCACACATTCTTCAGCATAATTCCCTTGTATGAACAACAATAGGAAAGATAATATAGCTATTTTTGATATGTTAGGCATTTTCATGTTTTGATTTCATGCATTTGAATATATTGTTTCAAAGAAATGAATATAAATGAGTAAGAATTTTATTAGTTTCATTTTGATTCTCACCTCCTATCTCAGTAATTTATAGTCTTATGTGATCTAGGAACAAATAGCTAAGATCCATTTGCATCCCTTTAAGGTTGTATGTCAGATATGTTTTGTTTTTGGAACAAAGGGCCAAGTAAATGCTTGATGTGTTTGACAGGGTTGCTAGTTATTTGAGAAGGATATTTTATGAGAATGAGGTCTTAATGAACACTAATGTCTAATTCACAAAGTGATAGGATAGATCTAATGTCTTGGTGTATGAAATATTTCCTTGATATCACAGATGCATGCATTAGATTCATGGAATTTCCCAATAGATAAGGCACTGATAAATTACAGGATCACTTCTTTATACTACTGCATATCTGGATTTGTGCTGAAATCGACATCATTAATCAAATGTATTTCCCTTTCATGTTGAAGAGATGAAAGGGATGCCCTCACTCAATTTGTGAATTTCATAGATTTGCATTTAGCTACCATAGATCTATGTCATTGCATGAGTTACTAGGAAATATAGAGGTTTTTATCTACTTTGTTAGATTCAGGAATATATTTTGCACTGGTACCATATTAATTGAATCTGAGGTCCACCTACCTAGGTTTTGTAGAGCTTGAACTAGAAGAAGGATCAAGCATTATAGTTGGCTTGATGTTTGAAATGATATGTTAATGATGGGAGTTAGCTACCCTTAGATGTGTCATATTCTCATTAGGGTAATTTAAAGCCTGTAACATTTCAAAACACCAAAAAGTTAGATGGATTATTATACTTTTATTTTTATGGATACTTACCTCATACTACATGTGTATGGTGTGTGTGTATATTTTCTTTATGTATGACATTTCTGATGTGGTTAAAGAAGGGAGTTGTAGTCACCTACTAGTCAGGATTTACATGATGCACAACTTCCTTCCATCACATGTTTAGCTTAGTATATATGTGTTTGTACATGCATGAATTTTATGCAGATTGCAGGGACTAAGTATTGACTTCCCTGAATTGCTAAGATGAGCGTACCCTATTGCATTATCTCAATGGTAAGAGAGGGGAGATAAATTCGTAAGTTCACATCCTAACCTTTAAACTCATTTGTCCTAAAAAATTAGGACACGTATCTGAGTTGTTTACCTTTCGAATGCATCGTATGTGTATGTGTTTTTTTCTATGATGGGTTTTTGTATCTTGTCCTATAGGTCTTTGGTGATTTTTTTAGTAATTAGGTTAGATTAGAAGATTAATTTAATGATTTAATTTTATGGAAATTATTATGATATTTTCATATTTAGTTATATTTAATTAATTGAGAAATTAATTAAATAAAAGGAATTAAATTTAAAGATAAAATTATAAGTTTAATTTTAGAGCATAATAATATTTATTTAATTTAATAATTATATATCTAGGAGATCATTTTTAAATAAATGTTAAACATTATTATTGCTTAAGTTAATAAATATTTTATCACTTAACACTTTGAAAATGAATTAAAGAATGGAAAAGATATTAATTTATTAAAGAGTTTTAATATTGCATAAAGTATGCATGAGATTAGTATTTACTAAATTAATTAAAAAGAGAAGTCAAGTGAATTTAAATAAGGATATTTTGTATTGCAATAAATGTGCATGAAAACATGAAAGATAATGAAGAGTTAAAGAGTTGTGAGCAAGGAGCCCTCTAGAGTGATCGCATAATTAGTGCCCCAAATTTAGGGGAGAACTCCTTATCACCAATTGAGGGTTCATTTTTGAAAGATCATGAATTCGTGAAGGAGGAATCGTTTAGAGAGAAGGTTTTGAGAGAAGAGGTTTCTCTCACAAATCTTTTGGGTGTTTATGATTTTAGCAAATTAGAACCAAGTGGATTCTTGTGTTTTGATTCACCTAGTTAATTATGTTCTTTACTATTTTTGTCTTCTTTGTGATTGTGATTTGTTTATGTGATTTTCTTTGTGACAAATATTTCATATTGGAATTACTGGTATGCATGTTGATTTCTTCTACATACATAGAGATTAAAATATATTAGAATCTTCATTTAGTAATGTTATAAATTAGATTTAAATCAGGAAGGGTTTTGAATTGAAAATGATATGTTAAATTGAAAATTTGACTAGTTGCCTGTATTTTCCCTATCAGGATACTATTGGAATGTTTTATAAAAAAAATCATCATATATATTTTAGAACAAAATTTTTTTAGAAAGGAGGAGGAATTTTTTTTCTTTTTCTTTTTTAAATGATTTCATTTTAAAAATTGGAAAAGTGATATATAGGGGAAGAAATCTAGTTTTTTTTTATATAACAAAATTTAAAAACATATATTTATATATAACAAAATGTTTTGGAGGTGGGGGAGGGCCATTAATTCGCACACCCCCATCCTCCCAAGCACTAACAATTTAATACCTACGTACACAGGTGGTACTACGGCCTGCAGTAGTAGTAACACCTATGGTCGCAGGTGTTAAAGGCTGGCGAGCTTTTTTAAAACAATACAAACATTATGTGTTAATTTTTTATAAATCTATTTTTAATTATTATTTTTATTTATAAGTTAATTTATTAATTATTAAATTAATTATTGATCATTTTTAAAAAAAGTTATTAATTAATTTAATTAAAATTAGTTTAACTAAGATTGATTAATATTGAATATTGTTTAAAAGAAGTTATAAAATTATTATTATAAAATTATTATTATTATTATTATTATTGGTTTTAATAAAGTTGTAATTATTTTATTTAAAAATCAATAATTATTATTTTAATAATTTAAATAAATAATTACCTTAAATTATTTGGAATAATTGATTTGAAATCAAATACGGGTAATTGTACAATTATTTAAATATAAGAATGGGTTAATTGTAAGGATGAACTATAAATCTTATCTACTTGAAACATATATTAAACTACAAACTGAAACCTTACTATTAACTCAAGAATGTGCTTTCAAAATCAAACCCAACTATGAAACTACTATGTTATCTGTATGTTGTCTATGTTTTGAGTTTGGGTTGACTAGAGTGTTGACTAGTTTTAGGACGTCTACCAAAGGCTTGGGAGTTCTGTGATTGTGGTATTATGCTGATTTGATCTTTGATCTTTTAAACTCAACCATGGTAATGTGTCTAGTATGCTCTATGATGAGTTTGAATTTATTGTTCATTATTGCTTTCTAGTATTCTTGTGTGAAATTGAGCTGAATGTTATGACATATTTGATTTAACCTTTTTAAGTCTTTGATCAATATTTTTGGGATCTTTTCCAATTGCTCATAGAGAATTGATTGTTATTGTGAATTATCTTTGATGTTTTCCAGTCACTTGTATAGGGCTGAGGTAAAATTTGTGATTTTTTGATTTATACTTATATGAGCTTAGGGTAGGTTATTTATATGTAATGTTAGAAAGTGGCTTACAATGGAGGTTGGGGTCCTAAGTGGCTGCCAGGGTAACCCATTGTAAGTTGTTTAATAAGTGAAAACACTACACTAAATGAGAGTAAAATGAACTTAATAAGAGTCTTTATATGTGTCTTGAGGGTTAATACAAACTAGGGATGGGAGTAGAGAGAACACTTGGTTGCAACCATGCATTGTTAGTATGCATTATCTGTACAAAAAGATACTAGTGCCACATGGAGTCATTAGGGGCCATGGTCAAGTTAGATTGCTAGGGTACACTAGTACATTTGTACCTATTTTTCTACCAAATTTTTTGACCAAAGCTATGAATCCTCCTTATTTTTTGTTTTCATTCTTGTGTTGGTTGAAAAAAAAATATGCTCATTGTGGTCAAAATTTTGACCAATGCATGTTTTCCCAAGTTAAATTTCAACCAACTCAATGTTATAACAAGAAAAGAAAAGGTTTCATTCATAGGTAAAAAAGAAAAAATGGTATGAGTGTGGACAAGAATCATTTGGTTTGTTAAACTTCGAAAAAGATGGAGACAAAGACCAATGTGAAGGACATGCCTACGCCAAGCAACTCCAATTCCTCCACACCTATATTCACCCGTAAGTATTTATCACTTTGTTTTTCTAGGGTTGCCTTTTATAGATGGTATAAAAATGGGGATTTGTCAAGGTATATCTAAAGAACATCTCCGTGTTGATAGAGAAGGGAGTGATAACAAAGGAGGTTTGCCTCATGTTTCGTATGATACAAGTTGTGATGATGCTATGGAGGAAGATTAAGACTTCATGTTTCTCCTGTCACTGTTGTCATCATATCTAATCCAACCCACATGCTAATTATAGATTTCTTTGAAGATATACACACTCAATAACAACATGACTATAAAAAGAAATTTTGGATCAAAATTGGTAAGTCTATATGTTTCTATTGATTTATTTTCCCTTGGTAAATGAGTGTAAGCATAAACTGCATGGTTCAAAAAATTCCTTTCCTTAGGTATATGTTGTTGTGGAGATTTCTTTTATACCCCAAATCTTTTCCTTATAGTCATCTGTGGCCTTTCTTTGTTGTGTTCATTATGGTTTATTCATTAGAGCTGATTAGGAGGCATCAAAAGATGATCTAAGTAACACAAGAATGATATAGATTGAATGAAAAATCATAAGGGCAAAGTATTTTTCCCACTGATGTCTTGTTTCCAATATTAAAAGAGAAGAAAAATGTTTCCATATTCAAGTTTGGTGGTCTATACCATAGTCTCTATAGCTACAAGCTTCTTGGTTACAACATTCAAGGTTTCTATTTGGATTATAGGTAGCTTACACACTTATGTTCATCCAGAGAATGTTGTGAATGGAGATGGAGGGAATGTGAGGACAGCCATTAGGAGACCTGAAGATAATATAGACACAAATGGAAATTCTTCTAAATTGAAGGAAAGGTCAAAAGTAGACCCATAAAAAAGTTTTAAAGAAAAATGGATAAGCCAAAAGAAAAAACTAATTTCAATGAAACTAATGCTTAGATATTGAGAGTTATGCAAGCTGACTCATAGATCCAGACAAGAAAGTACTTTCCAGAGTATGATGAAGCTATATTGTATGCTTCATTAGGTCTTTCTAACCTTCTCACATATTAGTGTCTCCCTAGATGCTTACCATGCGATGATAAATAGGTTTCCCCTATTTTTTTTGGGGTGACTTGGTTCCCATCCTTGTAGGATCCTTTGTAATATACAACTTAGCTAGATTTCTTGGCAGTGTATCTTTAAACAGGTACACCTCAAAAAAAAATAGAAAAGCTTTTAAGTGTTTTTGTGGGTGTTTTAGGGTTTCTTATATCTCTAACAATTCTTTTAGTTTCTACACCTAGACTTGTTGACCTTAGAGTTGGTGTGACTAGTAGTACAAAATCAAAAGATAATGATGGAAGTGAGATGTCTTTTCAGTCTAGTTTTGTAAGGTTTTTTCTTGACATGTTTTGTTGGTTGGCTTTGTGGTCTTCTCTTCAAACCTATTCACAAGGTTGTTCAATCATTCTAGCTTGGTACAGATCAACTTCAATGGAATATGTGTCTCATTGGTTCTAGAAAAGTCATTCAAGTTTTGTTCTACCTGAATATCATCATGCTTGTCTTTATGTCCTTACTTTGGATGACCCCAATGGCTGATATCTTTATCTCAAAGTCTAGCCGAAAACAAGGTTTGAAGAGTATGAAGCCTAGGATTCTTCTATTTGATAAAAAACCAATTGGCCTACAACTTGGCATAGAGCACTTAGATCATCTGACTGGGCAAAATATCAAAGTTGGTAATACAAGTATACAAGATTTTGGAAACCAAAGCAAAATGAGTAAGTTTTTTGAGACAAAAGAGGGTTTTCTAAGTCAATGTGATCATACATTCCATCAAAGGGAAATGAGTGAAATCATTAATTCTAAAAGAATCTAGATTTCAAGTTAGACCTGTCAGATTTTGGCATTGTTTACAATGAAGGAGAAGATATAAAATGGTACACCTAGAGAGCCTCCCTTTCATTCCATCAAGAAAATTGGGCTCAAGAAATTGTCATCTCTTTTGCATCTTTTGAATAGTTTAGGATTTTGTGTTTATTATTCACTAGAGTTTTGCAACTATTACCAGTGTGGTCCAATTTGTAGATGTATCTAAATGGAGCCATTTTAATATGGTATTAGAGTTTGCATGGTAGCAAGGTTCCCAATCTTGACTTTAGTAGGGTAAAACTCTTTCTACATAATTATTTCATCTACCAGGTCACATTACAATTCTTCATTCTAGGTTCTTTGGTATTGCTATTTGTAGGCTTGTCTCAGATGAAGAGTATTGATATTAGTCCAAACTTGCCAGACAACTTTCTTGTTTCATCATTATTTGTTCAAGAATCAACCATTTCCATGGCTTGGTGGATGCAATCTTTATGGGCTGTACTAACTTGTTTGAACCTTGGTCTATATCGTCTTGGATTTTTTATTGTTTCATAGTCTCACAAAAGATCAGTGATCATGAATTAATGGATAAAATTGTTTTAATTTTCCTCTGTATCCTCTCATTGATAATTTTCTATTATTTTCATTAGCTGAATATTGTTTACAAGCCTACACAAATGAAAAATTCAAAAATCTTTTCAATATTTCCATCATTGTTTTTTTTTTTTTCATTTTTCCTTTTTGTAGGCTTTCTTGTGTCAATGTTTGGTTTATGATGTTCAACTATAAATAGTTTTCAAGATGGAATATTAGGGCTTTACAACCTACAAAGCTATTGAAAACTATGATAGGCTAGGAATTCTACAAATGTCTAGAGATATGTGGGGCATTTGCATTGAAATGAAATTTTCTTTTGGTGACCTAATCACAATATTAAGTGATTGTAATATGACATTGGCCAATTAGCACTAGTAGGTAAAAAACAAAGAGATACCAATTGTGATTAGATTTTTTGCAAACATAATGTTTAATTTGTTAAAAGTTCTTGGTGGTAGGCATTATGGAAAAGTTAAAAACCTTGACCAATGTGTATGGTTAACGATAGCTGGCATTTCTATGCAATAGCCTTGATTCTTTGATTAATACCTGTGATGATGAATATCCTCAGATGTTGCCGATGGGTCCATTTGGTTTGTAGAATTGTAGAAATTGATATTTCTACAATTCTCGATTTAGCCAAATCAAGGTTTTGCAAATCTTCATTCCTATTTTTGGGATTTTACTTGAACCATTTGTTTCACTCAAAAGATGAGTGGGAAGGACACATTTTTACGTGTAAGATTGGAGTTGCAGGAAGACTCCAAAAAGTAGTCCAATATATTGTTTTTACGCTCAAAAAACATAACCAGGTTTTGATTTTCAATTCCTAGTCGCTAGTAGGAAGTCTAAAAACCTAGTTTTGAAACCAAATTAGAAGTCTAGTATTCTAATTCCATTTCACCAACTTTGAAATAGACACAAATTTTTAAATATAAAATAATGAAAAAGCCAATTCCTGTTATCTTCCATGAACCAAATGAACCCTTAGAGTGTGATCTTTATGGTATATACATTTTCTTGTAGATACTATATATTTGTAGGTAAGTTATGTTTTAGGTTCTTGTATGGATCTTGTTTTGGGTTTGTAAATTTGGCAAAAGAAAATTTGAAGCTAGGTTCATGTTGGGCTCATTCATACATTAAAAATGATAGATATTGCTGATGAAGTCGAGTGTTATCTTCATGGTACATAAATTTTCCATTGTATTGTCTATCTGTAGGTAAATTTTTTATTGATGTATATATAGAACTACTGACTATAGACAAATTAAAAATAGGAATTAAGTTTAAAATATCGCATAGCATAATATAGTCAATGAAGCCACAATGAACTCTATTGCATTTAAAATATAAATGTCTATAATTATAAATATTCACTACTTGAACTTCAAGTTCAATATTAAAATAATAATATCATTTTCGATAATAAATTTTTATTGCTATAAGGGTTTTCTAAATTATCAACACAAATTATCATCATTGACATGAGGTGATGTAGGAATATTTGAATAACCATAAGCACTGGCACTATCATTGCATTAAAATTGTGCTCACTTTTTGAACTCAATTGTAACATGTTGGAAAATGAAAGCAGTTAAAAGCCAATTTGGTTTGACTCCATATCCCATAGATTCATGGAGATATGAGGGCAATGCTCCAAGAAAAATCAAGGGGTATTTCCCCTTGAGGGTGGGGGCAGTACTCTTGGTAGGTGGTCTATCATCATTTAAGATGGGGTTGAAGGGCAAAGTATCCAATATCAAGCCCAAATGAAGACCTTTAAAAGTGAAGAATTTAGAAAAAAGTAAAGGTAGAAAATAGATTATTTTACCCTAGGTTCACTTTTATCCTACTCAAGGTCATCACAGATGAGCCCAACCCTACTCTTTGACATATTGATTTTATTAGCAAGAAGATTGGACTATGTAATGGATCTGATTAGAATTAGTTTGTCAACAGATGTAACCTAGGTTTAAAAGACCCACCTTGTGCTATAATTTTTTAGCCTTCTGAGATTCATTTGAAACTGTAACACTCTTATCATTCACAGACTTCACCAAAACATTACCAAATCTGCATGTTCTTGCACAATGACCACAATTGATATTCTTCCATCCTGACCTTACTGACTAAAATCTACATCTACCTTGATTAGCCTTGTGACCATAATTGTGACACAACAATTTCTTTGAAAGATATTGTTCATTCTATTTCTCTTTAATTCAAGTGAAGGAGCTAGTAAAAGTACAGAGTGCAGTTCTATGAGGAAGCATTTGGGATTTTGTAGTAATTATTCTATTCATAGTAAATTGTTGCTAGTGTAATTATTCTCTTCATGGAAACCACTAAAGCATTTTATCATAGATGCGAGAAAGGAAAAAGATGACCATACTAATTTCTTATAGTTGTCAAAGTTAGCATAAATATAATCAACAGATAGTCACTATTAACTTCTTAAGGCACTAATAGTACCACAAGGGAGGATCATCATTCTTGAATTAAATGCTTTCCATACATATTCTACTGATAGATTCATATCAAATATTAATGGTTTAGCAATTTCCACATTTTTTGGCTTGTCAAGGAATCTGCTGACATAGACTTCACTTATAGACTCACTTTTGTGCATCATGGGATTTTTGTCAAGCATATCACCTACAAAATAATTAGTAATGTCAGGAAAGGATATTTTTTATATCAAGCAATTTGATATTAATATTAGCATGAAAATATGAAATGTTTGAAGTAAATAAAACATTCATCAAATTTAACTCTTTTACAATGCAAGTAGTATAAGATGAATTTCTTCCCCCAGCCCCCAAAATGCAATTCTTTTAACTATCAATGATTGCAAAGCTAATATATTTGTGAGTGTGATTCTTGTAAAAATAGCCAACCCTTGTTGGCAAAATTTTAGTTATAAATAATTATGCTTATGAGGCAATGCCAATACATATTGCCACTAAAACAAAATCAAAGAAGGAAACATCATAAAAAAGTATATATTAAAGCATTCATAAAGGGAAAAGAAAATTAAATATTATAGTTTGTATCACTATACGTGGTACAATATCAAGAAGGATTTGATGAGCTATCATTTACTGTTATATGCAATCTTGCCCAAAATTGTTTTTACATTTGCTTTAGTTCGTCTAGTGTCTTGACTTTGGTTCAGATAAGCTAGTGCTACTCCAAGATTCCTAGGCTAGGACATGTAGTTGAGGTTTCATGGAGAGAAAAGAAATTTTCAGTTATTGGGGATGGAAGGGGATGATTATTAAAATATAAAATAACTTAATCGTATTAAATTTAACTAAATTTTTGACGTAATACATTGCATTTGCAATGATACTCTCCCGTTGTAGTTTTATAGGGGTTTTAGCATGTTTTTCTCCTTGAAATGTTATACCATTTCATTTATATGCAGCAAATGGAGTGGACGATCTAGTCTTGGAAAGGGGGTCATCCTCTCCAAGTTCCCAAGCCCCAAAGCCCCCAAGATCTTGGGAACATCAACTAGATCCCTAGGGATGCATCCCCATGGAGCACTAGATAAAACCATATAATTGATACTCTTTGAGCCTCACTTAGATTGGCATAGTCCAAATCCAGGTGAATAGACACAAGTTTTGGTGATTTGTCTTGGAACAAACTCATAGGTTAAACCAAACTTTCCCATTGTGTAAAAATTGACATGTTTATGCCTTTTGTACTGTGTGTCCTTTTTTATTAAGTTCAATGTATTTATTGAATATTCTATCAAAAGTATTTATAAACATCAAGTACAACAAAAATGCTTTTCTCACTATAATTAAAGTGACAATTATTGTAGTAGTTATTAGGGGACCATAACTAGATCATCACACCACAAGAAAGATCATATCTAAAGCCAATTGCAGATTTCAAGAATCACTTGTTGGTTTTTTAAAGGATTCAACAAAAATTCTAGGTGCTTGTGGATGAATATGAAACATACTAGGCATAAGCTCTATAGGTATTTGAGTGATTTTTTAAAGAATTTTCATATGCTTATAGATTAATTCAATTTTCTCTCTTATATCTCCAATGCCTTCTTTGCTTGGAGGCAAATGGCACAAATAATCTCCATATATTTAGAGAAGGTTATTTAGCCTATATGATCATTGAGCCCTTATCGTTTGTTGGAAAATTTATTATACTATATCTAGAGCATTTTACTAGGCAATATGACACAAGACAAATGGTGTGAAGATTAATCTATTACCCTTGATGTCAAGTCACAAATCATTGGATAGGTAGACTAGTTGGGACATGTGCACTTGGTTTGACATGTGTAGTGATGGTATCTATACATATATTTGATTGATTGGCATGAACTTCAATTGATATCATAGTGACCTTGCTACTTGATTTCCAATGATCATGGTTGACATATATAACTGACTTATCTCGTACAAAAATATTTAGTTAGCATATACTTGCAAACCTAGTTTACTTCATTCTTATACTACTCCAATATAGATATTGGTAGATATTGTTGATAGGTCACTGATGTTTGACACTTAACAATGTTACATATGGTTGTGTATCAGGTATATTGATAGGTTTATATATTCATAATGATTCTTTCATTGTATAGGTCTATTTGATTACGATGTTTCTAAGAACTACATTTGATTGGCATCCTTATCATTCTATCACGATTCGATGGTATCCTTAAGTGAACAGTTTGTGGATAGATATATTATTATATTGGACATTGGCTTGACATTTTCCTATATATTTTGATATGATTAATATGTTATCCAAGATAGATAGTTTAAAAATCAAGTTTGATTCCAAAAAAATATTAATTAATGCAAACTTCAAAGCTTTCCCATTAGAAATGATTTTCAAAAGCGAGGATTCTATTCTTAACTTATTAGAATCAAAATGTTGGATGAGCTTTCTCTTCATAATTGGAAAAAGGATATATTATATATTTGTTGATGAAATAGCATCAGTTAGATTATATCTGATTTGATGGATATATGTTGATATCTTTAAATATGTCATTCCAAGAATATCATATTGAGATGATATCTCTCTATATGCTTCAGAACATAATGTGTTCCATAACAATCTTCCCTAGCTAAGAGAGAGTGTTAACTTTGTAGCTTCAATCAGATTGAATTGATCTAATTGATAATTAATCAAATGCAATAATGTTAACCAATAACCATTAGGGATTAACTCTACAACAATTCAATCTGACTGAAGCTACAACATTGACAATATCAAAATTCACAAAAGCCAAAATGAAAAATAAATACTGTCAAATTGCACATGATCAATGAACTATTACTTTTTGTATTTTAATGAAATATCTGTTGTACCATGGATAAATAAATGACTGAGAGTTACTAATTCTTAGAATGTCAAGAAAAGCATCTACTTTTTGGCCATTTTCATCTTTACCTATTCCGTAAAAATATAATAAGATGGTTCCTAGCTAGAATGATCTTTGTATTTGGTATTTTCTATTATCTTACTATTTTGGGTATTTTTGCTTGAAACTATATGCATCTTGTATAATTTTTACTCATGGATATGAGCTATTATACATTGAAAGCTGCTTTAGATTTGGATTAATTGCTACACAATCATAGATAGATATTGACTTAAGGGTTCCTTTATATTTGACATAATTATATCTATTAGGAATATTGGTAGACTATGCAAGATCTAGTTATATCTATGGACTTTATTTCCAAGTCTGAAACTATTGAAGTTTTCTTGCCTGATTGCTATATTTCTCCTTAGCAATCAACATTGTTTTCCTTATAAAGTGGCCAACAAGTTGAAAACCTTTTATGTGCCCTATTGTCTAGAAATAGAAAATATTTTTAGTTGAATGCATCATGCTTATCATCAAATTAGGCAAAAAATTGTGATTTATTAGCACTCAACCTCTACTGATTCTCTGCTTTTTACATCAACTTTGATCCTAACCTCATTTTTCTTGATTAATTTAGAGAACTTTTATCTTTTAGTTTTCCAATTTATTCTTTAGGAAAGCTTTAGTACTATGGAAGTTATCATAAAAACTTTTAATTCATCTAATTGTAGAGACTCTGTTACTCTTTTGCTCTTATGTAGCCTTGGATTTGGGGGTGACTCATTTTCAATATGGGTTTGGTTCATTCTATATCAGACATGATTAGGATGGATTGTTTGTGTATGTAAATAAGTGTACCCAACCAAATCTAGGTTGTCAATGCAGGACCCAAAATGTACCCACAAAGAACCCAAGAATCTTCCATAGTAAAGATAACAATTTCTTTTCAATTTTTGTTGTCTTATTATTCCGACATTCTTGATAGTAAGCATGTTAGTTTTTGTTTATAGTGATAACTTAAAATGGACACCTACCCTTGTTTTTCATCCATCTTGTAAGAGCCCTCCTTGTTCTCTATCTGAGAAAGTTGTAGCCTTGGTAATTGCATCTAATTTTCTTGGGCGTATAAATCACATGGCATATTTGGCAACCTTTTTTTATTTTGAGATCTTCAAGATTAGTATCAATGAACTTGATACACATTCTAGGATTGTAACCTAAACAAACACAATGCAATGAAAAAAAGTAGAAATCACTCGAGGAAAGTAGGGGTGTACTTTAGAATGAGCCTACATTACAACCAACTATAAGTAATGTGGAAATGAGAAGGAAATTAATTGGAAGATAACTTTTTCTACTTTATTTTTATCAGTCTAGTAAATGTTCAACTCTACAATGTGAATTTCAGAATGGTGCATGTGCTGTTAAATACAAGCTATGGGCACACATGACTGCATGCCATGAAAGCCAATGTAATTATCGACATTACAATGCATCAAAGACTCTTATTTGACATCATAAAAGATGCAAGAATAAATGTTGTCTTGTATATTTTTTTGTATATACTAAATTATCCTTTATAGATACACTCAGTGATCAAACCTTGGAGCATCAGAGTCTATAACTATAGGGCTAGTTTCCTCTATGATCAACAGTTGTGTTAGATTTAACATAAATTTGGTGGAAAATTATAGAGCTTTCATGCTGGATAGAATATTGGATGAATAGCCTCGAGTTAAATAGATCATTGAATTTGTCTCTTCAAATTGTTCATAGTAGGAAGTAAGAATCAAAGAAAATGCTAGTGAGGAATTTTTGTATTCACTTAGCAATTATTGTGCATAAGTTCAGGTGAAGATGATGACTTTATGATTTCATATCTCTCTTTGTGATTCATGAGATTTATTATCTTAGTGTTATTTCTTGTTTGGTGATGTGAGGAATATAAATTATGGAGGAACTATGGATCACAGATAAATTTTGTTCTCATTGAATTCTAATTGGAGGTAGTTCTACTATAAAAAGAAATTTAAATTCTTGACTTAGCTTTTACAACAACTTTCTATTTTTTGTACTTACCTAGTTATCTAACATCTGAGTACTGTCATCTAAATATAAGCAAATGTAATATTTTCTATTGCTTTCCAAACGTTGAATATTTTTTGATCCTAGTCACCAATGGATAGTCTGCAAGGAATTCATCTATTTCTTCAACTTAACCATTTCATCACTTTTCTTCTATTCTACTAATTTTTTTGTGGTTTTCTTTAACAACATAGTTTTCAATGAAAAGCCCCACCTATGTCATCTCATCACTTAATGAGAACATAATAGTTGTCCTAGTCCAAGGTTGATGAGGTCACCCTATTTGTACTGTAATTCTAAAAAAATGAAAGGTCCCTAGCAATAAAGAGACCAAGGCTCAGATACGTCCCTGCATATTACACCTTTGTGGGCTTTCTTGAATAAACTTTTCAAGGGCTTATCTAATCTCTTTATCCACATGACGCCCAAAAATCTTATAATTTTTCTATTTATAGATATGGTTGAGCCCAATTTTGTAAGGTATAGATTGCCTTATTTTTGTGTAAAGGTCCAATAGGCCACCTCAATATTTCAAAATGCTACCACAAGTTTATTAATCATGTGGCATTACCACATGTGCTTGTTCTATTTTATTAATCACTTTATATCTGCATACACATTATCCTCTCTTATAATTTTCCTTCCATTCAAAACCTGATAAAAAAATATGTACATACATTATCAATTATTAACACCATAGCTACAGTTGCAATAATTTTGTGTTCTATTTATTTTTTGTTGCCATTTTTGAACATCATTTTCTATAATAACTTCTTGATTTTGGCCTTTGGATCTAGTCCTTGATTATGTGATGATCTTGCTCTGAAAATGTTGACCAAGTTAAAATTAGAGACCTTATTCAACATGCTTTCACTTATTTTCTTCACTTCAACTTCTACATTAGCACTCACATAGGGGATAGGAGCCTACAACAAAGATGAAGAATGGCATTCTATGGTGCAAGTTAATTAGTGATGAAGTAGAAAATGAAGAAGTTTTGATGAATGTATTGGTCAAAATTAGAGCTACCAAAAATTAAAAAAAATTGATGAATGTATTGGTCAAAATTTTGACCAACATGTAGGTTTGTCAAAATTTCAACGAGAAAATTTACCACAAATTGTTTGGTCAAAATTTTGACCAACATGTGTCAAAGTTTCGACCATAATTCATCAAAAATTGAGTTCAAATTAACTAGTGGTAACTCTAGAATTGATTCATGTGATGACACTTGCCTGCTTACATAGTAGGTTTCCTACATGTCTATGTTTGCCTTTAGGTCTAGATGTTGATTTGTCTTGGGACCTTTGAGCTAGATTACCTTTTATATTTGGATTGATATCCTATTTAGGACTTGAGATTATCTCCTTAGCATGGTGGGAGTGACCTTTTTGCATTACCACATGGTCAAATTGTAGTACTTTTTACTGTTACCATTGAGATTCATTTGTTGATGCCATGGTTGGAGTTCTTTGTCTACATTTCCTTTCATTCTATTCTTGTGTATTATGATGGATGGTTATATCTTTATGATGGATTATTTCTCTTATTGTATTGTACTTTTTTTCATGGATACAAGAGGGATACTATAATATATTTTATAATGTATATTCTTTTTGTAAGAATTTTCCTAAGGGAAAAATTCACCTAGGAACTAAGAACTCAAACACAAGCACAACTGTAGAGCAGAAGGAGAGAGTATGATCATAATGATGATATATTCATTCAATATGCCTTGTGAAAGTACACTAGGAGTGCTTGTATATAAAAGCCTCTGAGATAGATCTAGAATACCTTGTAATTAGCATCATGATATGTCATACAACTAGGCACATGTCTACTAGATATGGGTTATCCTCCATTAAGCACGAAAGTAAGTGTGGTGATGATAGGATAAGCCTACAAAGGTGTGACATGTGAATCAATGTTGTAGACACCATGTGCTAAAATAGAGTTGCATACTCCAATGTTGTCAACATGACAACTCAAAAAGGTGCAAAAACTCCTAAGTGTCTCAAAAATAAATTAAAAAAATAATGAAAAATAAAAAAATAATGCATTAACCTAAGTAAACTTAAGTAAGTGTAAATAGTAAATACGTATTTACACCAACACCCCCCTTAAGTGCAACTTAGGGGAATGCCCTTTAGCTTAGAAAAACTATGATGAAATGTAGGATGAGTCCTGACTACTAGGTCATGATAGGTACCCATGTGCATAATGAAATGCAATCTCTTATAAAGTAGAGAAAGAGGGAAAACCTCATGGGAAAAATGCTCCCCCAAAAAGAGAGATAAATAGAGGTGCATGGATGGATGGAGTAATCAAGACCCCCCCCCCCCCCCCCCCCCCCTTCCAATTATAACATACATCTAGTATATACAATAGTGAAGAAGGAGAGAGAAAAAACCTCATAAGAGGAAAAAGTTCCCCCCATAAGAAAGAAGAAGAAGAGAGACAAGGTAGTCTCCCCCCCCCCCCAAATGAATAATGCATGTCACTGAAAGCTACTCTAATGAAGAAGTTGGTCCAAGAATGCAGAATGGTGTTCCTCCCCTTTGGAAGAAACAAAGGAAAAGGTACAATCTTGAAGATGTATGGTGGTGCTAAAACTTGCTCAAATATTGCTATGTTGATGCTGATGCTCGCCCCTTCCAATTGTGCTAAAAAGAATGAATGTAGATCTAGCAGGGATGTCTATTGAACCTATTACATTGAACCATCTAACTCCTCAATGACAAAGAGACCTCCAACAATTTTTTTTCACAAGGATCCATAATCATGCCAACCTGTGAAGATTGATCATGTAGAGAATGGACATGAGGGTCAGAGTGAGCCCTCACAACAACTAAAGAAGGATCTCCTTCATCAATGAGAAGATGTAAGTCCTCAAGGCTATCTCCCAATTCAACTAGAGCTTGAGTTTGAAGATGAGATGTACCATGCTATTATGGACCTTTCATTGTGGTAGTATAAGCATGTAGACTATA
Source organism: Cupressus sempervirens (assembly GCA_028749045.1). Classification (NCBI taxonomy): domain Eukaryota; kingdom Viridiplantae; phylum Streptophyta; class Pinopsida; order Cupressales; family Cupressaceae; genus Cupressus; species Cupressus sempervirens. The sequence goes on along the minus strand of CM053789.1, from coordinate 98,221,830 downwards.
CTGATGATTTGACCTCTCACTACAACTATCGATAGAACCCCACATGTTTGAATCTGTTGAAGCACTATTGCTTGTGTCACTATCAGTTTCCACTATGTATGATGTGTGGAGAGGAGTAGAGGATAAGATAGGTGAACTTTCCTCAAAGTGAACATCCTTCTCCACAAAGATCTCATGAGTCTCTGGATCCATAAGTCTATAAGCTTTAGCATTGTCTTCATATCCGATGAAGGTACAAGGCCTAGCTGCTAGTGCTTTGCAACTCTTGGAAGATAGGTTTTCCCATGTTGGACAACTAAAGACTTAAAAGTGACCCACAACTAGTTTTCTACTACACCATGCCTCAAAAGGAGTCTTACCATGTAAGGCATTATGAGGAGACCTATTAAGTATGTGAGTAGCACTGCTAATGGCTTCAACTTCAAGTGTAGGATCAAGATACTTGGCTTTTATCATGCAACTTACCATGGATTTGAGAGTTTTAATCCTCAGTGATACAACATCTATCTTATGTGGACTGAATGTTTGTGAATTTTGAAGATCAATCCCCTCAATATTGCAAAAGTCCCTAAGTCTTCTGTCTACATATCTGTTCTCATTGTCCACCCATAGAACCTTGATGATTTTCCTTGATTTGTGTTTAACATGAGTCTTAAAGGCTTGAAGCTTATGAACCACTTCACTCTTGTGATGAAGGAAGTAGACCCAAGTGAATCTTGAAAAGTCATTAAAAAATGTAAGGATGTTGTAGCCTTGGCTGACTGAAGTCACTGCAAAGGGTCCAACTAAAACCATGTGAACCAACTGGAGAACAACTAGTGCTCGTGAAGATTTCATTTTATCACACTTCTCCTCGAGATGCATATCCACTGAACATGATGAAAACACTCCCTTAGAAAATTTGATATTAGGTAGACCTTTGACCATGTGTTTTGAGAAAAGTTGTTGAAGATGGTGGAAGGCAAGATGACCAAACTGCTCATGCCATAAGTTGATGTTTGAAGTAGAGTGAGTCAACAAGGCTTGAGAAGGAGACTTAGGCACAAATTGAGAGAAGGAATAAAGTCTCTTATCATCATTGACTTTCCCCACTGCAACTAATGAATCATCTTTAAGACTCTTGACCATCACTAAATTAGGAAGAAACTCAACTTTATGACCATCTCCAAGGTGAGTGATTTGGTAAACTAAGAGGAGATTTGAGCTAAGGTTTGGAACATGGAGAACATCTTTGAGTTACCCATTTTCCATCTCCACATGTCCTTTTCCTTCAAATTCTATTTTGGTATCATCTCCCATGAAGATGTGTGGTGCCTTTGACTACTTCAATGAAGAAAAATCTCCCTTTGAAGAACCATATGGTAAGAGGCACCTGAGTCAAGTATCCCTTCCAAAGAAGAAATTGTATTTGCCATCAATGCTTGCCCTTATCCCTTTGAAGAGGTTGGAGTTGAATCCTTAGAAGTACCTGGCACTTGAATTTTATTCTTCCTTAGTAGATTTTCTAATACATCAATTATTTTTGTCTTGCAATGATGCTTGTCATGATTTCGCTTCTTGTAGTATGCACAAAGGAGTTTTTCCTTCTTGTCATTACTTCCTTTCTTGTTGGAAGAAGAACTACCTTGTTGCGAGGAGGATTGTTGTGTCTCAAATTTTTTTCTGCTTCCACTACTTCTTCTTGTTGCTTTTCCCTCCTTGACTTGATTGGTTCTCATCACTAGCCACCAAGGCTTTGGTCTTTGATGACTTGAGAAGTTCTAAATCCATCAAGTGATATTGTTCAACAATCAACATCTCTACGAATGCATCAAATACAGGCTTTTGGTAATTAGGTCCTATGGTCAACCTGTGAGTATTAAAAAAAAAAAAAGGAAGCATGCTCTGAACATAGCCTCTTTAGAATGTGATGAATCAACTTTTCATCCTTCATGGGATTTCCACAATCTTTAAGAACTACCCTATACTCATTGGCTTTGATGATGTAATCTTGAATTGTGTCAAATTTTTTTGAACCCAAAAGAAATAGATCATCCTCAATCTGAAATCCCTTTTCTTTATCCACCTTACCATATAATAATTTAAGTTTATCCCAAGCTGCTTTGGATTTTGTAAAACTGGTAATGTGAAAGATGAGATCCCTATATACACAACTCCTAATAACTCCTAAAGCCTATAGGTCTTGAGCTTGCCAATTAATGAGTTCTTTAGCATTAGTAGGTTTGGTAATTGTACCATCAACCTAAAGACTATATTCTTTTTCCATTAATATAATCCATGCAATATCTTTCCAAGTAGAATAGTTGCATAAAGTTAGAGGAGGACATTTAAAACTCATGATGTAGAAATTAAAAGAGCACAAAAGAGAGACATGAAAACATAGTCCACACAACCCTAGAATCTGACTTCAGATCTAGAAAGTAGATGAAAAATAATGCACTTTCAAAAAAATGGAACCTTAAAAAGTGACCAGATGTGCCTGTACGGAGCATTTGAAGTTGTAAAATGCAGGATTATGTAGGTATAGTCACCAAAAAATGCAATTTCTTCAAAATCCTTGTACCAAAACTAGAAAAAAACACCACCATTAGAAAACTTAAGAAATTCTACCCAATTTCCAAAAAAAAATGCACCTAAACTAGAGTCTGGATGTCCAAGTTATGGGCTCACAAAGTTAGGCTACCAAATGGAAAAGCAATCTAGAGATGGGTCTGGATGGAAAACTGCTAGCTTAAATTTGATTACCAAACAACCATCATAGTAGTTGTGAAATGATTAGGTTTGATGGTCAAATGGACATCAAATTTAACCTAATGACTAGTTGATGTCAGTGAAAAATTAGGCCCTTGCTTATGTGTCAGGTGACTATGACGTACAACCTATAGAAACATGCCATGTGTCAATCATATAGATGTATAGTCAGATGTTGATCTATACTCCTATGTAGCCTACATGCCACTACACTGATGTTGTAAAAGATTTGATGTAGCAAAGTGTATAGAATTAGTCTACATAGCAGCTTATGAGGAGGCCATGTGGCATGAGCTAAAAATATCTGCATGTATCCCCATGGAGGTATGGAAAGTGTAGTGGCTAAGGATTTTTTTCAAAAATCATCACCCAAAAAAGGAAGCGATAGTCAAAATTTTCGTTGATCTCACTAGAAAGAGGATGTGGGCCGTAACTGTCAACCGTGACTTAAAAAGTACAAAAAGGTGCCAGAATACTTAATGCACTAGATCGTTAAAATGCGTGGGTAGCACATGCTAGAAAATCTTGTTGTCATGAGTAGAAAAAAGGCGACTAGTGATGGAATATGCTAAGATGTAGGATTTAAATTGTTGGTGGGTGGGGACAATTTAGTCCCACATTGGCAATGCCAATGAGTTCACTGTTGTATAAAAAAAAAGTGACCACTCACATAAGAAAACAAGGTGCTTGGCCGGTGAGTGCAAATGGAAAAGGCTGCCAGTGTATGAGGCTTCCATTGCCAGAATGATAGTCGATGCCAGATTTGATGTAGTATGGCCTTTGACTGTACTATGTTGAATGCCTTCCAATTAACAAAATAACCTGCGATTAAATAATAAACCCTCCAAATGGTAGAGTCAGGGTGTCACTGCCTAGTTTTGCTAAAAAAATTCCTCTGCTAGTTGCCCAAAGGGAAAAAAAAATTCCTAAGGGAAAAATTCACCCTGAAGCTAAGAACTCAAACACAAGCACAACTATAGACCAAAAGCAGAGAGTATGATTAGAATGACGATATATTCATTTGATATGCCTTGTGAAAGTACACTAGGAGTGCTTGTATATAAAGGCCTCTAAGATACATCTAGAATGCCTTGTAATCAGCACCATGATATGCCATACAACTAGGTACATGCCCACAAGATATGGGTTATCCTCCATTAATCATAGAAGTAAGTGTAGTGATGAGCGGATAAGCCTACAAGGGTGTGACACACAAATCAATGTTGTAGATACCATGTGCTAGAATAGAGTTGCATACTCCTATGTTGTCAACATGGCAACTCAAAAAGGTGCACAAACTCCTAAGTGTCTCATAAAAAAAAAACAAAAAATAACGTAGCAGAATAAAATAATGCATTAACCTAAGTAAACTTAAGTAAGTGTAAATAGTAAATACATATTTACACCAACACTATTAGTTGTTCATACCCTATGACATGAACAACAGATGATTGAGCATTCCAAATTTTATTTCCAAGTGGCATTCAAAACAAACATATATTATTTAAATGGACTTGGACTTATAATTATTCTTTCATGTGGATGTGATATTTGTTAGACTTAGAACTAATTAAATTTAAATGTAATTTAATTTCTTGGGATCCTTAAAGAAAGTATTTTTTTATATTTTCTTATGTATGGTGGTATGTTATTGCTTCCGTTACTTTATGCTTGATGTGTGTGTTATTCTTTCTTTTCAATTTGTTTTTATTTTTTAAATGTTTGGAAAACTTAGTAAAACTTTACGTTAATTCTTTTGGATCCCTTGGTGAGGCATTACAGTTAGCACATTGTTTATGAGGTGAAAAAAATTTTGCACAACCAATTACAAATGATGATGGATTCACATATCCTATCGGTTTAGTTGTTGTTATTGGAGCATGGTTGTGAACATACATGCTTAGAAAGAACAAAATTCTTTCATTCAAGAACTATGAGAATCACAAAATAATTCTCATATATTCACATCTTATTAGATCAATGGATGTGAAATTTTTGAACCATCAAGAACCAAAAGTAAAATAACTTTTTACTATTAGGAATGTTGATTAAAGAGCCTTATTGGAGACCCTTAAATAGAGAGATGACACTTTGGGAGCACTTCAATAGGTGATACTAACTCAGAAAAAATTTTCAAATGTTCATCATATTCTTTAAATTTATTTTCATATGTTCATTATAAGCTTATAATTGTACTTAATATTAAATGATCAAAATACTAACATTTTCTTGATATTGAATTATAGGTGTCTTCAATAGTAGTAGTGCATAAAGATAGAAATGATTTTAAGGAGCATAATGAAGTAAAGTATATGATAGTTTAGTCTTTATAATTTTTGGTTGTTTTGTAAATGTAATATGGTTCTATCAATGATAAACACAAGGAATTTAGTATGGAAAATGATGTACATTTCATACCTTTTGTTAAATATACTTAAATTTTTATGGAAAACATATAGTGATATTTATATCAATTAATTATAATTCTGATAAAACACTTGAAATACTAGAAATATGAACTTGTCAAGTTATTATATCTTCTTAGAAGGTTCACTAATTTGTGTTTTTATATTAAATAGATTAATGGTAAATTCAGTTGTAATTTTTCCAACCACAGAGAACCTAAGATGCTTTAAGTGTGTTTGGAGATCAATCTTTTGAGGGTCATAACTTGGAGCTCATAGGGGCTATCAATGAAATGTCAAATACTATAAGGCTATGATTTCAAGGTATAAAACAACCTTTATATGTTTAGAGATATCATATTCCATTTGGATCTGGCACAACAATCTCACCTGATGCAAAAACTTGTGATGTTTGTTAGTTTATTGGTGCATCACTGTGTAATATTTAAACTGATGATCATAGCATTGAATTGTTAGCTCTATTAGCTTTGAATGAGAGGTTGAACCCTTGTAACACCCTTTTTTTGACCATGAAGAGCCTAGAACATTCACAAAAACCTTGTATGGAAGCATCTCTAATATTCTCTAAGTGCATTTGGAGATCAATCTTTCAAGGGTCATAAGTTAGAGCTCATAGGGGATATTGGTGAAATGTAAAATGATATAGGAAGGTGATATTGATGTATAAAATAACCTCTCTCAATTCATAGATATTACATTCTGTTTGGATTTGCCACAACAATATTGCTCGATGCCAAAACTTGCAATGTGCCTCAGTTCATTGGTGTATCACTGCATAACTTTGAAACTGATGATCATGAGATCAAATCATCACCTCTATTATTTTTGAATGGGTGGGTGAACCATAGTGAAACCCTTGTTTTGACCATAGAGAGTATACAATATGAATGACCACCCCGTACCAAATTGTCTCTAAGATGCTCTAAGTACATTTAAAGATCGATCTTTTAAGGGCACTAACTCAAGTCTTGTGGGGAACATTAGTGAAATATCATATTTAATAGGGAGGTGATGTCAAGGTATAAAATAACCTCTCTTATTTTATAGAGATCACATTCCATTTGGATTTGGGACATGATCTCAATTGATGCCAAAACTTGTAGTGTGTCTCATCTCCTTGGTGCATCACTGTGTAACTTTGAAATCATTGATCTTGGCATCAAATTGTTACCTTTATTAGCTCTATATGGGCTAGTGAACCCTAGTAATGCCCTTTTTTCAACCAAAAAGAGCCTATAATGTTAGCAACCACCTCATATCAAAGTGTCTCTATGATGTTTTAAGTGCATTTAGAGATCAATATTCTGAGGGCTATAACTCAGAGCTTATGGGGGCTATTAGTGACATGTCAAATGCTATAAGGTGGTGAAGTTGAGGTCTACAATAACATCTCTCAGTTTGGAGATATTACATTCCATTTATATTTGGCACAACGACCTCACTAGATACCAAAACTTGTAGTGTGCCTCAACTCATTGGTACATCATTGTGTAACTTTGAAACTAAGGATCGTGGCATTGAATCATAAGCTCTATTTTCTCTAGATGGGTGGGTGAACCCTAGTAACACCCTTTTTCTAAGAAGAAAGAGCCTACAACATTCATGGCTACCCCATACCAAAGTGTCTCTAAGATTCTCTAAGTGCTTTTGGAGATTGATCTTTTGAGGATCATAACTTAGAGCTCGTGGGGATATTCATGAAAAATCAAATGCTATAGTGTAGTGATTTCTAGGTATATAATAACATCTCTTAGTTTGGAGAGATCACATTCTATTTGGATTTGGTACAATGATTTCACTTGATGCCAAAACTTGTAGTATGCCTCAATTGCAACTACATAGAGCCTACAACATTCACGGCCACCTCATACTGAAGTGTCTCAAAGATTCTCTAAGTGTGTTTGGAGATCGATCCTTTGAGGGTTGTGACTTAAAGCCCATGGGGGCTATTGATGAAATGTCAAATGAGACAAGATAGTGTTTTTGAGGTCTATAATAATCTCTCTTAGTTTGGAGAGATCACATTTCATTTTTATTTGGCATAATGATCGTGCTTGGTGTCAAAACTTGTATTGTGCCTCAGTTCATTGGTGCATCACTACATAACTTTGAAAGCACTAATTGTGGCATCAAATTCTTAGCTCCATCAACTTTGGATGGGTGGGTGAACCCTAATGATACCTATTTTTTTTACCACAAAGAGCCTACAACATTCATGTCCACCTCATATTCAAGTGTCTCTAAGATGCTTTAAGTTTGTTTGGAGATCAATCTTCCAAGCATTGTAACTCAAAGCTCATGGGGGCTATTAGTGAAATGTAAAATGCAAAAAGTTAAAGTCTACAATAACCTCTCTCATTTTAGAGAGATCACATTATGTTTGGATTTGGTACACTGATCTTGCCCAATGCCAAAACTTACAGTGTGCCTTAGTTCATTGGTGCAACACTATAAAATTTTGAAGCTGGTGATCTTGACATCAAATAATTAGCTCCATTAGCTTCAAATGGGTAAGAAAATCCTAGTGACACCCTTGTTCTAACTACAAAGAAGCTACAATGTTCATGGCCATACTGAAGTGTGTTTAAGATGCTCTAAGTAAATTTGGAGATCAATCTTCCAAGGGTTGTAACTTAGAGCTTGTGTGGGCTATTGCTGAAATGTCATATCCTATATGATGCTGATGTTGAGGTCTATAATAACCTCTCTCAGTTTAGAGAGATCACATTCTATTTGGATTTGGCACAATGATCTCACCCAATGCCAAAACTTGATCATAAAGCCCCTATAACATTTACAACCACTACATACTAAAGCATGTTGTAAGACCAAAGATGTACTCCTAAAATGAAATCAGCCATGGATTTGGCTAATTATAACCATAAAACTTACCCAAACCCTAACCTTGATTTTAACTCTAACCCTAATCCTAAATCTATCTCTAATTCTAACCCTAACCCTTACCTCGACTCTACCTCTGACCCTAATCCTATCTCAAATCATATTCATAATTTCTCTCAAGCCTCATTGGCTCTTTCTACACAAAATGAGTTCTATTTATTATGTATGATATAGATGTGTAACTTAGATGATGTATGATTTATATATCTTTTAAATATAAATTTGTGTACTAGACTAGTGTAAATCTAACTATTTCTCCTACTTGATCATAGTAGCTTTTTGCACATGTATGTATATGTATATTTATAATATATATTAGCTTGATCATTGTTGATATTATTTCACATGGTCAGCCTAGTTATCATCCTGAGGGTAACGAGGCTCCTACTACAAATCCTACTAGTGTGGATCATGGTGTAGCTTGTACTGTTATTTGTGGTACAACTCATGGTGCAACTCATGATGTGACTTGTGGTGGGGCTCATGGTGTGTCTCATGGTGGGGCTTGTGTTGTGGCTCATGGTGGTGATTATGTCATGGCTCATGGTGGTCCTACTGCAGCTCTTGGTGCAAGTCCTAGTATGGCTCCTATTGCAAGTCCTAGTGCAGCTCCTACTATAATATCTGCATGCATTGATATTGATGCACTATTTTCATTTGAAAAGAAAGAGGTTACTAGATTAGAGTAGTCTATACTCTCCTCATATAATGGTGCATACGGAGATATCTATACGACCATATGTAAGAGCTTACATGATTTGACTACTAGAATTAGAGCACATCATTCTTTTACCCCTGATGTATTAGCTACCATATCTACGAGGCTTAAAGTTGAGATTTTGTGACATGCATCTTTTGAGGATGTCAAGAGGGTGGCCCCAAAACATGTCAGTAAAAATGATTTATTTCCATCATATGAGAGTACCCAAGGTAGAGTGAGGGGTCATCGAGTAACACATTGTATAGATCTTGTTGTCACTAGTATGATCTATCCTCATTTCTTATCCATGCATGGTCATTATCCTAATAACAATTATATTCCTCTTTATTTTGGACAATAGTTTTACACTAAGTTTATCATGGGGCTCAACGTTAACTACTTAGATATTCTAGATTATTGTAGAAAAGGGTATATTTAGATCATAGATCATGACCAATATGGCAGTACAAAGTATTTTCCACCTCTAGATCCTATTGTTGATAGAGTAGTGATTGCTTCCTAGAGGGGAGAAATTGATAATATTGGATAAATCACATCTATAGTTGCTAGTATTACATCTAACTCTCTTGTTTAGTATATTCACACTTGATAGAGTCATCCAGGTTGAGCATCTTCAGAGGCATCAAGTAGCACTTTAGGAACTTCCCCTAATGAGGTATATAGAGCTTCTATATTACAATTACTAGGTGATGTTCATGCTCTCTCTAGATAAGAAACACATATGGATCTATCATTATATGTTTTGGAGGACATGTTATAGAGCATTAGGTATATTTTTGATACATAGGGGATACTAGTTCACTCGATGATGGACATCATTAGACTACATGAAGGCCTCAAAATTTCATAGGCATAGATCACACCACTGGTAGTCACCACACAACATAGCTCACAACATTTTGCACCAGGCTCATAGTATTCTATAGATGTCTTGGGCATACAATTTGGAAATGTTAGGATCACAACCGAGGGCCTTGATGATTTTGGTGAGTAGTTATGAGGGCTATCTCAGATTGATACTAGTCACAACATAGGATTATCATCACTGGTGGACATGTTATTCTAGGGCACTAATTCTACATAATTGTCTAGCTAGTTACACATGCTACTTCACTCATCATTACTAGCTATTGGAGTTGTAGACTTTGGGGTTGGCTTGGGTTCTTTAGGAGATTGTGGCATTGAAGGTGCTTTAGTAGGTGTTGAAGCTTTAGGAGATGTTGCTAGTGCATTAGTATAGGATGTTGATACTGATACTAGAGGTGCACTGAAAAATGATATGATGGACTGTGATGATCATTTTCTAGCTCCTGAGACCTAGGTACATATATAATATTTTTAAATTTAAATATATGATTTAAAAATAGTTCAAATAAATATTAAAAAATTATAATATATAATATAAATTAAATAAATTTTGTAGGCACAGGTCACTAAGCACATTATTACATCTAGTGGAGGATTCTAGGGCATGTAGGCCAAAGAGAGGATTCTGCTAAGATACCCAATAATGCTCAGGTACAAGTTTTAAATAGTTTATTAAGTTATTTATGTTTCAAACTATATGGACTCGTATTTATGCACACATGTATGTGTGTGTGTGTGTGTGTGTGTGTGTGTGTGTGTGTGTGTGTCTGTGTGTGTCTATAGGAATTCTTTAGAATATCTGAGAGGGGGGGGGGGGGTGTTGAGATAATGGGTGTTGCACACATTGCATAATATTGTTATTTTATTATTTTATTTTTTATTATGTAATGTTGTACCTAGATGGATGTGCAACATGTAAAGATTCCCATAGAATATTCTTGATGAGTTGTAATGTAACATTGTAAAATATTTGATGTAATTATTTAATATTGGGGAAAAGAATTAAATGCCCAATATTAAATGTGGGGTCAGTGGGTTAGGTAGCACATGGTTTTAGCACATGGTTTATGTAATACCACTTGGTGGTTTTGTGGGACTTGCTACTATATAAGCAGCCACAAGGGTAGTTGTTGTATAGAGAGAGAAAGAGTGACAAGGAGAAGACAAAAGGCAAGAGTCGAGCGGGACAAGGCTTGACAGGTTAGCCAAGGGAGCATTTGTGAAGGTTGGAAGCATGACATGGGATGTGTGGATTCATGCTTGTTCACATAGTTTGCTCGGTTGTGGCTATGGCCATGAAGGCTTCCATGGTTGTATGGCAATGGTTATTTTGCTGAATAATACATGGTGATGGATGCTTTTGGAGGTTGGGTTTTTTCCCTCAATGAGGGTTTCCCAGGGTATATCTTGTGTCACATTTTAAGGGGTATGTTGTCTATTCTCTTGCATGTGGATTTTAATTCTGTGTTTATTTTAGATTTATTATGGGTTATGTGGAAATGGTTATATTCTTTATTGCCAAGTTTCCTTACAAGTGGTATCAAAGCTATGGTTTTATTATTGTAACCCTAGATTGAATCCATGGGAATGCATGAGAGGATAAAAGAAAAGGGGCAAGATATATGAATAATTATTGCAGATCTGAAGGTTTTGGATTTTCTGTTATGATGGGATGTTAAAAGATTTGGGCAAGTGAAATTGTTGGACAAAAGAGTTTTTTGGATGTTTCATTTAAATGAGGGTTTTGGGGGGTAGCTTGTAGAAATGACCTCCTGGGTAAAAATAGACCTCACCATTGCATCCGGGTCGACATTTCCATAAATTTTGATATATAATATGCCCTAGTTTGGCCATGTTTAGAGGAAATGAAAGAGTTTTTTAGTTTCAACCCATGATGGCTGTCAAATTTAATCCCGTCGGAATTTTAGTCATTGAAAAAATAAAAAATGAAAAATCGTACTGAAAATGGTTAAAAGACCGTCTTAGTAAAATGGCCATAACTTTCTCTCAGAATATTGGATTTTAGAGTTCTTATAGGCGTTGGAAATCTAATTCAGAGCTCTACAACATGGTGTAGGTTTGGTTCTATGATTTTAAAATTTTGTCAAGTTTTCAGAGCCCTAAATTCAGATGTTATTTATTTTGAGCATAGATTAGGGCATAACTTGGGCATACGGAGTCAGATTTTGGACTTCGAGTAATCAATGGAAAGCTCTTGGAAAGCGTTACACATTGGTTCAGATTTGGTGCAGGTTTGGCATGATTTATTTATTGATATATTGATCTGAATAGTTTATAGGTATATTTTGACTATGGTAACATTGTGAGTTTATGGCATTGGAGATTTAAGTTTTGATGTCATTGTATACTCAGTTCATATTTCAAATTGGTCTCATGATGATATGGTTATTAGTGTTTGGTTTGGATATGCATGATGACTTGTTGGATCTACAAGTTGTGCAGTGTTGTAAGCAGTTTATACTTATAGGTTGCATTTATGGCTTGGTTATGGGTTGTCTTTGCCCATTGATCTTTCATTATTAATGCATATTCAGATTGGTGGCTTGGATTTGGGTTGTCTATGCCCTAAGTCACATGATTTTATCTTCATGTAGAAGGGATGAGATGTTGTTACCAGGTACAATCATGGTAGAGGATTGTGGTTGACTATATTATGCTGACAGGTTGGACATATTGAGAGCCAGATGCTCAGTTCATGGATGTGATCATGGTGTCATAGATTTTGGCATGACATGATTAGTTATATAGGTACATCCTTGATGTTCATTAGCTTGGATTTCTAATTTGGTTATGGTGGTATATCTTCTTGGTAGAGGATCATGGTTATTTAATTTTTTTTTAGGAGCTCATGATGTGCACTTTGAGTTCTTTGATGGTTTGATGCCTTGGTTGATTCTCATGGTTAGAGGATGGGTTTTCATCATGATTTCATGGATAGCTTGGATACACAATTTAGTGGGAGCTTGTGACAGTGATGGGGTGACAGTGCAAGATTAGTTCCTGGTTTGGTTTATATCTTCTTGGTTTGGAGAGGATGGATTCTATGATGCCATAGGTGACTTGGTACCACAATTGAGTGGGAGTTGTTGGCATTGATATATTTATTGAGTGTTTGCAGATGTTGGAGGTTTGTCTTAGATCCTGTTGCTGCAGAAGCATCTTTGACATTTGCATGGTGCACTTGTTATCTTCATGGTGTTTGAAGATGGTTAGATCTTGAGGACTCATGGAGTTCTTGGTTATCTTCATGGTATGTGGAGATGGTTTTCTTCATGGTGTGTGGAGATGGTTGCATCTTGAGGACTTATAGGGTTCTTGGTAAAGGTGTGGTTTATGCTTTTATTTGGCATGTTATCCTTAGTATGAGGATGGTTTCATTATTATGTCATGGTATACTCTTGATACGCGTTTAGAGTTGTGACATGTTATAGTATGTTCATGTGGAGCATGTTATCTCTTTGGTTGAGATGGTAAGATCATGTTGTCATGTTTATGTTCCTAAGGCCATGGTTGGAACTTTGACATTGATCTTGGTTTAGTTTCTTGGTATTGAGTACACTGATCATAAGCTGGATACTTCATGATATTGCTATGTTGCATTTGGAGTTGGCATGGATTGATTGGTTACAGGTGCTCATGGATACTTAGAGATGGTGGTGATGCTGATTTCTCTTGGATTAGAGAAGTATTTGTTGGGACAGTTTCAGCAAGAAGTCCGAGGGGCAATCACCTGATATGGACTTGAGAGGAGATTTTTCTTAGATGAGTCTTAGTTGGAGACTTGGGTATCTTGATGAGCATTCTCATTCCCCACTCTTGGTCTACTCAGCGGTTTGCTACTTGAGAGGTATAGCCCATGATTTTCTCTTAGTTGCATTATATTTATGCTTGTCTTTCATGGATATGGATCTTGAGCTATGGTACATGAGTTAGTTCTGGAGGGTTCATTTGAGAGATGGTTAAGCATTGGTTATCTCCATGTGCATATGTTGTTATGCTAGTTGAGTTTGGGAGATGGTTTTATATTGGGCATATTCCTTGGATTAGGAATGGTTATTCCTTGGTTTAGGAATGGTTTTATTGAGTTTGATCTTCTTGTGAGAGGCTTACATCCATGATGAGCTATATGGTATGGTTTGGGTGTTGTTGAGGCTTCTTTTTGGGGTTTTATGGAGGAGATCATACTTGCACAGTTTACATCTAGAGGTGTGTGTAGAAGGACATGATACAGGTTATGATTTGCATGGTTTCTCTAGTCTTGGTTATCTTCTTGGATGTTTAGTTTTTTCTTACATTGGATTTGAGATTGGTTAGAGATTGTGATCACTAGTTTGTGCTCATGTATGTCATGTGAGAGATGACATGGTTATTCCTTTATCTCTTTCCTCTGTTGGTTGTGGTGAACTTGAGAGAGCATTGGAGACTTGTTATGAGAATTGTTCTTGTAGGTTATCAGTTGATGTATTGTGGATGTCTTTGATACTACATGGATTCACTTTTTTTGAGATGTGTTGAGTGGATTGGTTATAGATTTGACATTATCTTTTGCAGTGGGAGCTTCTTGGTATATATGTGGCAGGTATTGCTCTTGAGGTTTGTGATTGCAGGTTATAGATTGGATATGTTGGTGATATATGATTCACTTGTTATACCTTTGAGGTATGGATAGTTGGATGTGTTTGGCACTTGCTATGGGTGCTATTTCAGCTATGGATATTTTGACAACTACAGATACATGTGATTACCTTTGAATCAGGTTTTTGTGCTTGGAATTTTAGTTGGTACAAGATTTTATGATCTTCTAATGCGTCAGGTTGGGTGGCTTTCTCTTTGGATGGCTTCTATGTATGTCTAGTGGGAGTGGCATAATAGGAGGTGAGATCATTCATGTTTGAGATGCTGGATACTTTGATTTTGTTGCGAGTACCAGGATGGAGCACTCGGTGTATTTTGATCCATGATGGTGGATGTGCTGGGAGGGATTGTTCCCTTTTTCATTTATGTGGCTACGGATTGACCCTATGCAATGTATACAACAAGTGGGAGATTATTGTAGGGCTCATTTGCCGTTGCACCAAAAGCCATGACTCCTAGTGAACATGGAACACCACATAATTAACCACCTGTGGGCAGGGGAGCACGTCGTATCACCCAACAATCTCCCCCTCGACGCGCATACCAGGTGCTTACGCGGGTCAAGATGGCACTGAGGAGATTTGAACCCATGACCAGGCCCAAACCAGGCTTTGATACTAATTGTAGGGCCCATTTGTCGTTGCACCAAAAGCCATGACTGTTAGTGAACATGGAACACCACATAAAACTTTTAAATACTTAGTAGACCTATATTCATAAAACCTTGTCATGCATGCATGCATTAGATCATACAATACTTAAAATTTTTACGTTACTATCATAGGTCAATTTTTTTGTAGAAATGTAAACATGAAACACCATAAGAACATTCACACAATTTGACACAAGGACTTTATGTGGAAACCCAATTTGGGAAAAACCACTAGTAATACGCTACTAATTCTCACACTTATGAACTGATGCTCTATGAAAGGACAATGTTGTTAAAGGTTAGGATATACACTATTAAACATGACTTGGTTAAAGGATTTTAATCATCCTATTAGGAGTGAGCCTTGTTAGAGGACTTTAGACCATTTACTTGGAATGTTAGCTATTTAAATGATTTACAAATGACTGTGAGAACAACCTTAATCTAAAGAATTTAGCCTAGACTAATAAAATGATTAGAAAGTAACAATAAGGCTCAATTTTATAATAAATTATAGCTCACTTACAAATTACCAATCTCTATTTTAGTCCTCCATTCTTCTTGGCTTTCACATACTTTAGCTCTGATAGCTTGTTCACATTTCAAGAATTCATATTCCTAGCCTTCTTTCTTTGCATAACAATTGCAATCACTTATGTTTCTCCACTGAATGAAGGAATACCTTAGACTCCTTGTCTTAGGTTCTCAAACATGACCAAATTTTCCTCTCACTAGCCATCTCTATAAATAAAGAATTAAGATCTTTTGCTGCTTAACCTACATCATCCATTTTAGGGTTGGGTAGAATTAGGTAGGAGTTAATGAATCTACCTACTTTTCCATTTTTTTGGTCTAGTAACTTATTCTATAATGTTTCTTAAATTTTCCTCACAATGGTTTACCTTGAATTTTGTGCCACCAGCTCATCATAGTTATATTCCACATGCTTCACATAATTCAAAAAAAATAAAATAATCAACTCAGATTTATCAAATTTATGATTTAATGTAAATATTGGCTCTCAAAATCAACATGTTGTCACTTGAGTTCTATACTATCCTTTCACTTGACCAACACTAGTTTACTTGATAATCACTAAAGTTTACTGATGCTCGACATAAACTAAAATTTACTCGGCATATACTGATAATCACTCGGCTTGCACTGACTACTTAGAAAGGCCTTTTTTTCACTTGTCTTCTACTAATTTCTACTTAGCTTACACTGACTACTTGACAAGGCTTGGTAGACACATTTCATACTTAATCTTCTTCCAGTCTTAACTCGAGTAATCTTTCATTTTAGACTCTAAGTAGATAAAAAATAAAATATAGTATCAATGTATTAGTTGGTCTTAGTGATTCTTTTACATACCAAATAACTCAACCTTTCTCTAGGTGCTATTGCTATCTCCTCTTCATCAATCAACTAAATGATAACTTTTAGACCAAAAAGAAATTATCTCACTAGTAGGTAGTAGGTTTGACATCATGGAGAAAATAATGATTGTTCCATTATAGGTTCTACACTTCAAAACAATCTCCCTCTATTGCATTGATGGAAAATGAGTACCAACAACAATACCAAAAAGAATAAATCTTTGAAATTTCTCCCTCTATAAGTGTAGTATATGTCCTTCCTCTATGCAGGGTAATGTAAGCTTTTTCAAGTTCCTTTACTGTAATTTCTCCCATTGACTTATATCTCCCTCTTGTAGAATATATCTCCCTTAATACTTTCTTCCTCTTATTAGGTAGATGTATATTTCTATTCCATCTTATATGTTCAGGTACACTATCTCCTTCATTACTGAGGTATATCTCCCTCAATTTTATTTCTCCCTTGGTCATTTCTCCCTCTTTGATAACAATGCAAAAGACTTGGCATCTCTATATGTAGATATAATCAATTTAATTGATCCCTCTTTCAACCTTCATTTGATTGTAAATCTTCTAATTTAGTTCCTTCACTACTTTAGGTAGCTCCTAAAGTAATATCTACTGCATCAAGTTGTAAGATACAACATTCAATTTAGTTGATGCATGACACTACGTATACATCTTAAATAGCTTTAGATAGGGGTATCACCCCTAGTTTACCTCTTAGATACTAATGAGCATCCTTAGGTAAATATTTTGTGAAGATATTAGCTACCTTCTTTTTGTGCATTCACATATTCCATTTTCACTTCTTTGTCTTGAACTAATTGTCTCAAGTAATGATACTTGATTGCAATGTGCTTTGTCTTTGTGTGCACCATAGGGTTCTTTGATATATTTATGGCTTTGTATTACTACAATAAAGTACTACAGGTTTAGTGATTTTCTTCTCATACCTTTGAGTAGCTATTTGATCCATATAATGTTTATACTATTTACTGCAACAACAATATATTCAACTTCAATAGTAGATTATGATATGAAATTTTATTTCTTACTAGTCTAGGTAACCAACTTCTTTCATAAGAAAAGTGTTACTTGTATTATCACAATAAAGTACCACAGGTTCAATGATTTTTTTCTTCATACCTTTGAGTAGCTATTTGATCCATAAAATATTTGTACAATTTACTACAACAACAATATATTCAACTTCAATAGTAGAATTAAGATATGAAATTTTGTTTCTTGCTAGTCTAGGTTACCAACCTCTTTCCTAAGAAAAGTGCTCTACCACTTGAGATTTTTTTGTCATCAATATTTCTAGCCCAATCAACATCTGTATAGGCTATCAACACAAAAAAATTATTTTTCTTGTAGTATAGACCATAGTATTCCATTCTTTTTAGATATATCATTATTGTCTTAACAACCACCAAATGATTCTCTATAGGATTAGTAGATAATATTGCAACTATCCCAAAAGATAATTCAATGTTAGGTCTTTTATGAACTACATATTGCAATTTTCCAATCATAGACCTATACAATGTTTGATTCACCTCAACTGAATCATCATTCTTTGACAATTTGAGTCTTGTAACCATAGGTGTGGTAACTAGTTTGGAATTTTCTAATCTAAAAATTTCAATACTTCCTTCACATACTTAGACTGAGTGATGTACATACCATATCTCATCTGATATACTTTCAAACCAACAAATAAATTGATATCTCCAAACATAGACATCTCAAATTCTTTCTTTATTTCATTTGCAAATGATTACATAAAATATTTTGACCTCCAACTATCATATAATCTACAAACATTTCAGTTAGTAAAATATCTTTACCTCATTCTGTCTTTAAGTACAAATTGTTGTTATCATAAGTCCTTTCAAAACTAATCTTTACAAGATAATTGTGAAGCCTTTCATACCATACGTTTGGGGATTTCTTTAAACCATATAAAACTTTGTGTAATCTACATACCATGTTCTTGTTGTTAGCATTGAAAAATCCTTTTGGTTGTTCTATGTAAACCTCTTCTTCTAATATACCATTCAAAAATGTTGACTTCACATCCATTTGATAAAATTTGAAACCTTTGTATGTAGAGTAAGCAAGTAGAGTTCTTACTCTTTTCAATCTTGCAACATGGGGAAAATGTTTCTCCATAGTCAATTCCTTCTTTTTGTGCATTCTCTTTGTAAACTAATCTTTCCTTATTCTTTGTGACTTTACCATTTTTATCTAGCTTATTTCTGTACACCTTTGGTTTGGGAACTAGAGTCCGTGTTTCATTTTTTTCAATCTGCTCAATCTCTTCTTTCATGGTTTTACTCTGATCCATATTTTTAAAGTCATATTTCACTATGTTAGGCTCATGCATGCTCAATAAAAATATACCATTTCTCAACCTTTTCTTAGCCTATTTCTTGTCATTGGTCTAACATCTTTATCTGCAATAATTTGTGTAGTAGGGTGATGTATTTTGACATACTTTGACAATCTTGGTTCTGCTCTTCTTTCCTCATTAGTTCTATTAACTGTAGGATCATTATGTACTTCTCTATCATGTCATTCAACATATCTTTCATATAAACTTATCTGAGAATCAGAATGTGCCTCAACTTCTATTTGTAACTTGGCTCTTGACTATAACTCAGTTCCTAAATGTAACTCAATTCTTGAATGCAAACTGGCATTCATATTATGTGACTTAGAAATCACTCAAACTTCTTGTTGATTTGCAACTTGGTTTACAAAATCGTCATCACTAGGCATATGTTCATAAATGCACATAACATACTTCTACTCCTCTAATTCCTTCATAAGTTCAACTTATGTACCTCTATATATTCATCAAACTTAACATTTGTACTTTCCACAACTTTGTTAGTGTTAGTATTTAAACACTTCTAACCTTTACTTCTTGTGGAATAGCCAAGAAATATACCTTCTTCACTATTATAATCTAATTTTCCATTCCTGGAATCCTTAAGAATATAGTATTTTCTTCCAAATACCTTAAAATATTCTACATTGGGTGAGTATCCATACCATAAGTGTTGAATGAGTACATTTCTTGACTTGCACATGGTTCAAGGTATAGACAGTTGCACTTATAGCCTCTCTCCAGTATTTCAAAGAAAATTCTTCTCCATCATGAGTGTCCTAGTACAATCTATTACAGATCTATTCCTCATTTAAAAAATCCCATTTTGTGGAGGGGTCCTAGGTGTAGTTGTATTTATTTTAATTCCTTTGTCATTACAAAACATCTCAAACTCATTTGATGTAAATTATCCACCTCTGTCAGATCTCAGACATTTTAGGCTTTTACCTATCTCCTTTTCAACTCTAGATAAGTACGACTTAAACATTTGGAAAGTATCAAATTTATTTTTTAGAAACATAACTGTCATCATCCTAGAATAATCATCAACAAATAGGATAATGTACTTGTGAGATTTATAGTTTTGTACTTCAATTGGTCCACACAAGTCATTATGAAAATATCAAGAATTTCTTTAGAGGTTTGAGTATTAATCTTAAAATTAGATTTTGTCATCTTACCTAACTGACATTGTTTACATATCGTATTGTTAGGCTTCTTCAGTTTAGGCAAACCTTTAACTCTTTCCATGTTAATGATACTTACCAAGTTATCAAAGTTAATATGACATAACCTATTGTTCCACAACCACATATCATCAAATTCTACAACAAGACAAGTACCATCATTCATACTAAGATAAAATGAATTACCTCTAGTCTGATCACATTTCCCAATTAGTTTCTCATTAGTTTCATAGATCTTTTCTATCTTGTTCTTAAACTCAACTACACACACTCAACAAATTATAGTAAAGTCCTTCAACATAATACACACTATCACACGTGATCTTTTCTATAAGTTTGATAGATCCTATTCCTTTTATTAGATAGGGTGCATCATTACCAAACCTTACACTCTTTCCATTATAATAATTCAAGGTAATGAACTTACTTTTATCTCCAATCATGTGATGTGAACACCCACTATTAGTGATCCATCTATCATTCTTGTTCACATAAGACACTAGTATAATTGCCTCATCCTCATTAGAATCATCCTTCATTGCAACATACACCACTTCATCATCATGGTTGTCAGATCCATCTTTGGTTTCCTCTTTTTTAATGTAGCAAGAATTATTGCCTTTTCCTTTTTAATCTTTTTTGTCTTAATCTCTTTTACTTCTATATTTGTCTCCACTTCTATTGCTCTTCTTCTCTAGACATCTAGCAACAATATGACCAACCTTATTGTAACTAAAACATATGATAGGTAACTTACATTTGAATTTTCCTTTACCTTTGTTAAATCTCTTTGCTAGCAGTGCTTCAAGTTGTTCTATATCCTCCTCATCTCTATCACTGCCACTAGAAACATATTTTAACTTTTTATTCTTCTCTTTAAGTTCCTTCAATGATGATTTACTATTGAAAGAAGATTTGACATTCTCAAATTTGAAGTTATCATAATTAGAGAGTTCAAAACTAGTGAGCCTTCTTCCCAAACCTTCAAGAGATAGATTAGAACTTAGTATACATCTTAGTTCTTGTATGGTAGAAACTCTAATACCATAAATGGGAAATAGTGTTCCTATCACTTTTCTCAATACAACATCATCATCAATGATAACATTAGCTCCTTCTATGGCATTAACAACATCTTTTATTCTAGAGAAATTTTGAGAAATGTTCTCACCTTCTTGCATTCTCATATCATCAAACTTACCTCTAATACTTTCAAATTTGGCTCTCAAAAAAATTACATCTCCTCCATAAATGGTGCGAAGGGTGTCCCACATATTCTTTGAAATATCACACCCTTTGATGTTATCAAACTCATAATATTTTAGGGTAGAGGAAATCTCCAACATTTCTTGGTTGTGTTCTTTCTTTTTTTTTAGATCATCAACAATCAAGGCTCTAGTAGGGTTAACATGCTCAGTGGTGATGGTAGATTATGCATGGTCACCAAGACCTCCTAGGTGTATCTTCATAAGATTTTTCCATGTAGGTAATTTCTCCTTGTTAATCTAGGGTACCTCTTTTTTTGACATCTTGATCTTTTTCCTCTAGTACCTTCAAACTAGTCCTCTTAAGCACTATGGCACTCTAATACCAATTTTTGGAATTCTTTAGAATAAATAAGAGGTAGGGGATGGGGGGTTTGGGTGGGGGTGAATCAATTATCCAAGGTCCAGATGTACAAATAAAACTTATCAATAATTAGTAGACCCATATTCATAAAACCTTGTCATGCATGCATCCATTAGAACATACAATACTTTAACTTTGTAGGTTACTATCCTACGTCAAAATAATTTTGTAGAAATATAAACATGAAACACCATAAGAACATTCACACAATTTGACACAAGGATTTTATGTGGAAACCCAATTTGGGAAAAACCACCTATAACATGCTACTAATTCTCACTCTTGTGAAGTGATGCTTTGCAAAAGGCCAACCCTATTAAAGGTTACAATATACATTGTTAAATGTGACCTAGTTAAAGGATTTCAATCACCCTATTAGGAGTGAGCCTTGTTAGAGGACTTTAGACCATTCATTTAGAATTTCACCTAGTTAAAGGATTTACAAATACTGTTAGGTCAACCTTAAAAGATTTAACCTAGACTGATACAATGATTAGAAAGTAATAGTAAGGCTTGATCTAATAAAAAATTAAAACTCACTTGTAGATTACAAATATTTATTTCAATCCTCCATTTTTGTTGACTTTCACACACTTTCGCTCTAATAGCTTGTCCACCCTTCATGAATTCATACTCTACCTTCTTTTTTTGCATGCTAATTGCAGTTTCTTATGTTCAGCCACTGAATCAAGCAATACCCTAGTCTCCTTCTCTTCCTTAGGTTCTTGGACATGACCAAGTTTTCTTCTTACTAGCTATCTCTATAAAATGAGAATTAAGATCTATTTTCACTTAACCTTGATCATCCATTTTAGGGTTAGTGTGAGGCCTCACTAGATCAGTCATAGTATAGATGACATAATTGCATTATGATACTTCTAATTTGATGTTTTGATATACTTTCGAGACCATACGGCTATGTTATTTTAATATTTGCATTTTGATGATCTACACTTATGTTTGCACATTAAGACCTGAATGATATAATTAATTATTTCATTCATTTACTAACCTTTTTCAATTGCTTTGATAGAAGTTGAATTGTAGAAGTGCTTGCAATATATAAGTGTGGTTATGTTGCTTACTTTTTGATATTCAAGATTTGGATATTTTGACATTAATCAAGACTTAGTAGGACACTGACTTATTTTAACTATTGATTTTGACAATTGTAGTAGTGTTATGCATCCATGATATGAACTTTGAACTTGATATTGTGATTGGGGTGATCAAATACATATGGATATAACTTTATGGCATGATAGAATTAAATAATGATATGATGATTATGATTTAATGTGATATATAGATAAATATTAATTTGATCATGATGGTTTACATTTTAATTTGGTAGTAATGATTATGATGCAATGCGATATGCAGATAAATTTTAATTTGATTATGATAATTCATGATATGCAGATCTTGATATCTTAACATTTTGAATGACTTATTTGAAATGATTAGGAAAGGAAAATTAATTGAATTATGTTAATAAGAATTTGTAACATTTGAAATTATATGCCTTTATGATAAATATTTATATGACCTCCTTGGACTACTGATGCTCAAGTTTAATGTGCATGAAGTGGAACCATGGAAATTTTGGTGGGAAACAAGGTCCAAACCTATGTGAATATAGTTTAACCAAGGTGAATCTTTGGAAGATTCAAAAAGCTTCATTGTGAAAGTATTTTTCTTTGTAAATGTAAGTTTTCTTGTATGTGGAAATGTTTAAACACAAAGATGCATTAGGAATATCTTGTGGTGACATGGAGAGTGTTTTTATCTGTCACTTGATGCTTGTGGATTTTTTGTCTAATGACATGTCATTTAGGGTTTTGGTCATGGTGGAATTTTACCCTAAACCTAATTACCTTGTTCTTGTGTAAGTAAACCCACTTGCCCAGGGGTGGAATGGGTCACAATCAAAGGGAATTCGAATTTGGACTTGACTAGGGTTTTGAGGGGTCATTAGGTGGTACCAGAGTGACTTTTATGTGAAAATGAGGTACCCATGTGATAATATAACATTTTAGGGACCTAAATTTGACCATGATAGTGACTAGATAGCCTAGGGGCCCCTTTACCCATGCATTATTGCACCAATTCGAAAATGGACTTGTCACATGTGTTCTTTTCCATGTTCCCACTAAGTCAAATATAGAAAATTTAGAGGGAGACAAGTTTTTAAGAGGGAGTAGCCTAGTGTCTTTGCTAAAAATAGATAGTTTGAAGGTCTTATTTGAGAGTCTTAGACAAACTAGTGGGATGTTCATCCACTCTCTAAGTTTAGAGAAAATTAGGGTTTGGAGTAGGACTAAGGGAGCTCTACAACAAATATCATTTCCTTAGCTTGGACCAAGGTTGGTGTTTCAAACCATGTACATTTTCCTCCTTTTAGAATTGCATAGTAGATCTGCAACTATGGAGCATTTTTTATGGGATCTTGCATTGTAATTTAAGTCTTTGGATGTTAGATTTTGTTATTGTGTGGTGCCATGGTGAATCCTTGTATTGAGTTGTTGTGGTATAAATGTGCATTGTGCTTCATGAAATTTCTTGGTTTTTTTTCTTGATCCTTTTGATTTTGATTTGATTGTCAAGTGTTATTACGGGTATGAGGGTTTCACTCACCCTTTGGGAAGGGAAGAAAATCCCATGGTGAAGGGTTTAGTTGGGCTTGAAATATAGTTGAGAACCTTGGAGTATAGGCTGCATTGTATGCCATACTCATTCATATCTTGCTTTGGGGGTGATAAGGGAAATGATGGTGTAGGAAGGAACATTATAGAGCATGGAAATTCAAGGATGCTATTGTTAATGGTAGTATGTTGGATGATATTTATGAAAGCCCCGAAAGGGCATGAAATTGTTGAATTATGAAAGCCCTAAAAAGGCATGAAAATAATTTATTGTAGATATGTGATGGTATGGAAAGCCTCCTTTTTGAAAGCACACCTTTACCTTATGTTCAATGGCGAATCATAGTGTAAAACTTGGGAGGGAGTATTATGTGTTATCTTGTAAGTTTCTCGTGCATTATCATATGTTGTATGTGTGTATTCTATTTGGGTTTTGTTTCCCCTACTCGATGGGTGGCTTCAAAGAATCCTAGGATGGGAGATGAGCCTCTATGGTTCCAAATTTTGTGTTGTGTTGTAGGTTTTGAAAAGAGGATTCCCATGAAGAGATTAGGGTTCATTCTTGGCCATACTAGAAAACAAGTGTGTAGAAAGAGATCAATATTTTTCATGTCATCTCAAATGTATTGTGACATCAAGTCTCCATTGTTATTTCATTTTGATGTAATCAAGATTTGTTATCTTTGTATATTGTGAAAATGTGTAAGGAGAGATTGATCAATTCTATATAGTTTACTTGTAAGAAAATATTCCTTGTAATTTTCCACATTATGTGATTTGATGTAATAGGGAGAAGATTATGAAATGAAACCGTCCTTCTTAAGTTGTTCTATAAATGATTTCTTAGGAACATTTCATAGTCATTATGTGAAAGAGTGCAAGAATTTGCCTTAAGGAAAAATCACCCAAGATCAAGGAACTCAAGCACAAGAACAACAATAGACCAAAAAAAAGTATGACCAATATGACAATGAATATCTCAAGATATGTATACACACACTAGGAGTGTCTATATATAAAGGCCTCTAAGATGCATCTAGAATGGTTCTAGAAAGAACTATGAGATAAGCATGACAACTAAGCACATGTCCTCCATTATGCATGAATATACATGCATCAATCAGAGGATAAGTATGACATGGTGTCTAATGTGTATGTAAGAATTTTCCTTAGGAAAAAATCACCCAAGATCAAGGAACTCAAGCACAAGCATGACAGTAGATAAAAAAAAATATGATCAAAAAATGAGAATGAATATCTCAAAACATGTACATATACACTTGGAGTGATCAATATATGAGAATGAATATCTCAAAACATGTACATACACACTAGGAGTTTATGTATATAAAGGCCTCTAAGATGCATCTAGAATGGTTTAAAAAAAAACTAGGAGATAAGGATGACAACTAAGCACACGTCCTCCATTGTGCATGAATATACATGCATCAATGAGATGATAAGTATGAAAAGGTGTTTCACATGTAGAGATGTTGTAGACACCATGTGCATAATTAGAGTGCTAACTCTTGTGTTGTCAACATGAAAACTCACAAAAGTACACATACTCCTAGTTGACTAACTAATAAATTATTAAATAATGCATTACTCTAAGTAAACTTAAGTAAAGTGTAAATAGTAAATAATTATTTACACAAACACCCTCCCTTAAGTGCAACTTAGGGGAATGCACATAAGCTTATGAAAGTTAGGACAAAATGCATAATGGGTTCCAGCTCCTAGGCCATGTTAGGTACCCATGTACATAATGAAATACAATCTCTCATAAGTGGAGAAAAAAGGAAAAGCTCATGGGAAAAGACCTCCTCCAAAAAGAGAGATGAAAAAAAACAAGATGCATGGATGGATGGAGTAATCAAGACCCCCCACCCATTACAACATACATCAAGTATATACAAAGGAGAAATATGAGAAGGACAAAACCCAATAAGAGGAAAAAGTAGAGAGAAGAAGGAGAGAGAAGAAGGAGAAGAAGGAGAGAGAAAAGGTAGTCCCCCCCGCCTCCCCTACCCTGCCAAATGAAGAGTGCTAATCAGTGATAGCTACTCCAATGTAGAAACTGGTTCACGAATGCTTAATAATGTTCCTCCCCTTGGGAAGAAACAGTGACAAAGGTATAAGTGAGATGCTTCCCCAATGTGTAGAAAGAATCCCAATGATGAATGATGTCCCTAAAACCTTCTCAACTATCCTTATGTCAATGCTAATGGTCACCCCTTCAAACACTAGTGAAAAGAACGAGTGCATATCTAGCAAGGAAGGATGTAGAACATGTCCCAAAGAACTATCTATCTCCTCAAATGATAAAGAGATGTCCTAAAACTGTTTTACATAAGGATCCACAATCATATCAACCTAGTTAGACTAATCATGTAGAGAATGGACATGAGGGTTAGAGTGAGCCCTTGTGACAACTGAGGAAGATACTACTTCATCAAATAGAAGATCTATATCATCAATGTTGTCTCCCAAATCTACTATGTGTGACTCCAAAAACAAATTTGAAATGTTTGTCAAGAAGTCATCCACTAATGCTAGAGCTCAAAGACTAGGTGTACCTTGTTGTGCTGAACCTATCACTATGGTGATATATGCATGTGGAATATACTAATGTTGTGACCTCTTGCTATAACTGTTGATAGAACCCCATGCATTTGAATTTGTTGAAGCACTATCACTGGTGTCACTATCAGTTTCCACAATGTATGAAGTGCAAAGAAGATTAGAGGATAAGCTTGGTGAAATTTCCTCAAAGTGTACATCCTTCTCCAAAAATATCTCACGTGTCTCAAAATCCATAAGTCAGTATGCCTTAACACCATCTTCATATCTGATAAAAGTACAAGGCCGAGGTGGTGGTGCCTTGCATCCCCTAGAAGATATGTTTGCCCATGTTGGACAACCAAAGACTCTAAATTGACTCACAATTGGTTTTCTACTACACCATGCTTCAAAAATATTTTTTTCCATCTAAGGCATTATGAGTGTTGGGACTCAAAATCAAAGCTCCAATTTTGAGTACCATTGAAAAAATTGAGCCCTATAAGCACTTTTTTATGAGGTTGTACCTAGCTGTACCTTTGATCCCCATAAGGTGTTTAATATTTCTAACACCTTTCATTTAATGTGTCTACATGTTCCATGCAGTCAAACTGTCATTCTAAGTCATTTCACAAAGTCTTGTTTTGAGTACTTGTCAATTCTTGCATTTGCACTCAAGTGTCGAACATCGACAGGAGGTTGTGTTTGCATCTAAATATCTTGCACCTAGAAATATTTTGTGATTTTTCGCTTCGAGAGTGTCTAGTGTCCTTACTCGAGAAACTATGTTTCATATTTTGAGTTGTTTCAAGTTCGTTTGACTAGGTTTCAAATCCTTCAAAGTTGGTCAGTTACTATTTTCACGCCTCTACAATTGATTTTGAATTCTAGGAAGCCCTGTTTGATGAATTATAACTTTTGACCAATTGACTGAAATGTAAAAATTCCTTTTGCATTGCATTGTAGAGGTTAGAGACTTGTTATGTTTCAAGTTTTAGCTTATGATGGATCTGTTTGATCAGTTTTCAAATGCGATTCCAAACACAATTTCTAAAGTTTTATTGGTGTCAGCATTTGTAGATTTGTTGGGACCCCTATTCGTAATGTTATGTCTTGAAATCCGTGATAGGTAAGATTAAATGAATTCTACCACTCTGTTGTCCTCCAAAAATTCTTTAAGTCTGTAAAGTTTCAAGTCTTGATGAATCCATTTGCACACTTTTCTATGTCCATTCCATTTTCCAAAATCATGTTTTTGTCATTGTTTCCAACCAACAAATCTGAGTAGCCCACTTTGACTGATCGCTGTTTGTGCCTTATTATTTGTCATGAGCCCAAATCATAGATTCATACTCTTCTCATGATAATGAACCAACATCCCAATTTTCATCCTCCCAAGTGTCCATTTGCCTAGTTTTCCAAGCCAAATCCACACCTAAGTTTATGGTTTTCTGAAATGTTTTCTTGCAGGAAGTTCTGAGAGGTCAACTTTGACAGCGAATATCTTTTGACTCCAAATTCATCATGAGACAAGATTCGACATGGTGCAAGAGTGTAGATCAAAGAATCAATAGGTCAGTTTTCAAAGCTCAATTATCTATTTGGGTCAATTTTTAAGGCCAATCAAAGGACCTCTTGATGCAAAATATGACAGTTTGCAGTCAAGTGATAAAGTGAGCTTAAATTGATGGCTTAGTGATCGAACTTGATTTTAATTAGTTTCAGATGATCAATGGATTAGTCTGAGAATTTAGTTGTTCAAAAATAAATTTTTTTTTAGCCGGACCCACTTTGAGGCCCAACTGTTTCTACCAAACCAATATGATTCCATGGATGGCAAGGATATTTTTAAGGTTCTAGTGAGTAAAATCAATAGAAAATGTTCAAGATTTCATGAAAATTGGTTAGAGGAATAGGGCAGTAGGTGCTACTACACTTAATGAGCATAGCAACTGCTCTCATAGTGCCCTGAGTGTACATGTGCAATGAATAGATTGATCTTTGGGAGTAGCTCTCTGAGGATGTCTTCATTTAGTAGGTTTGGTCAAGATAAGAGGGGAGCTTCCACCTAGAGGAAGTCATAGTCTAATGGCAGATAAATAATGTTACATAATGTGCTATATGCTATATGCTACCATTTATGAAAATAGACGTTGTATGTTCAGTTTGATGGTGTGATTGACCATACAAGATTCCCTATCCAACCATGCATAACACATCTAGTGTTAGAAAAAGGAGAATTCACAGTTATAGCTAGGCTAGGGAAGCCTACGCAAAGGGCAATATGTAATGGAGATTCATGCCAGTGAAAGGGCAGATTCCCATGCGAAGCATTCATGTATGAAAGAGAACCACGCAAAGCTCAAGCAGAAAAACATGCAAGGTCAAGGAACAGTCAATGCTAAAGCTAGCATAAAGGAGGTTGCTTCAAACAAAGAAGCCGTAGCTTCTTTAAAGGATACCCTACGGCAATATGAATGAGGAGACTGCCCACGGCAATGACCAGAGACCACCGGCAGCAGAGAATCAACATTTGAAACAGAGAGGTAGGGTCGGCAATTAACAGGCATCCCATGCAAAAATGTCAATATAAAAAGGAAATTTGAAGATGGACATCCATGGCTGGGACAGTTCAAAGGTTGGTAATTAGAAAGGAAGCCGGCTAGTGGCAAAAGGGAGTCGTTTCAAAGGCCCAATCTGCAGGTAAATAAAAATACCCATTGACGCCATAGAAGGCAAACAAGCTCACCCCACGCAATAAAAGGAACTCCACGTGGGTAGTGAGAAGAAGAATCCACAGGATGAACCAAGTTGCAGGCAGATAAAAGAGGAGTATACAGCACATAGAAGAGCCGACGACGAGTAAGAATCTGCATAAGAGCACCATCCACGTTAAGGAGGGGGAAATGTAATTGAACAAGTTGAGCAATGGCAAAATCAACACAGGGTCAGTAAAGGAAGCTGCAAACTAATACAAATATGTATAAGCCATTCATGCAGATAGCAGGGGAGTGTTGTAAGGAGGGCATTTACGTATCTTAGAAGCCGCAGCCTATAGTTCCATGCAAAGAAAATGTAACCCACGCATAATAAAAATGCAGGTCAAAGCCAGAAGTAGACGTCAGAAAGGAAAGCAGCATCCTCATGCCAGTTAATAGTAGTAGAGAAAGATGCCTTCTCCAGATGAATACGACAATGAAAAAGGGAGTCATTGATAGGTTTAAACAAGGATGGCATTCGGAAAAGGCAGACTGTCAAGGTACACATGCATAAAAGCCATTAAAGAAAGGGCAGCATGTGGAAGATTGTGCATGGCCGACAGGGCAAGGAAACAGGTTTATCCCACATGCCTTGCATGGTGAAATACTTTAAAGTTCAAATACAATCCTCTACAAATACCTTGTGTCTAAGGGGAAAATGCTTTTAGAAAGAAACACTAGTGTAAACCATGATGATGTTCAGCTGGCTAGTTTGAAGGTATAATTATAAATGAAAAATCAAAGATGATGACATGGCGAGTTCTCTCAAGCCAGTGCATGAGATGTACAGATGACACATGTACAAGCATGAGATGTACAGATGACACATGTACAAATTGATGATGGGCAGAAGCCTGCAAGATAAAGTCCCAGCTTCAGATGTACAGATGACACATGTACAAATTGATGATGGGCAGAAGCCTGCAAGATAAAGTCCCAGCTGGCAATGAGGTGACGAGTCCCAACCGGCAATGAGGTGGCTCCAAAGGAGCAGTTCGAGATGGGTTCATGAGATGCATCATTCGCCATGTCATGCGGGTAAGCGGGTAGATGGTGAAGTGGCAAATGATGTAGATCAAGGGGATGAATCAAAAGTCACCATGTGTCACAGAGGTCAAACCAATTTGACCCCAAATTTGAAGGGTGTGGGTAGACATAAGGATTTGTGAAAAGTGATTTTTTCAAAATTATTTTAATAGTGCATGTTCAAATTTCTTTTTTAATCAAAAAGGCCTCTTTCTAAAGTTCAAACTTTAGAACATTTAAAATTTTTGAACATTTAAAATATTTGAAGTTGAAGACAGACGTGAAAGTTATAATAGAGGGGTGATTTTCAAATAGACTTTTTGGAAGTTTTCGGTAGGCTAAATATGCGATGCTATATATTGTCGAAACTAGGAGAATCTGAATCTTCTGAATTTGAAGTTAGTTTTTGCATAGGTGTTCACCAGTTCGAGTTATAGGGAAATTTGTGATTTCTGGGGCATTGGCAACAGAATAGGCAGATTTGATCATTGAGTATCACAGTTGGTTAGAGGGCAATCCTAAAATCTTAGTGAAATGTGAAAGTAAAGAAGATCAATTCTGAGATGTTTTCTTGGCTTCTAAAGGTCATATTCAACTGATTTTTCAGTTTTACATTGAGTTCATTTTAGCACCAAAATCAGTTACATTCTTTCATGATCAAATTTTTGAAATATTTGATGCCTTTGAGAGGTAAAATGAAAGGATTTGATTCACCTTTTGAAAAGAGAGACTAGAGAGAGTCTTTTCATGGCAAAAAGAGGGAATTTCAAGTGGACACATGTTAGTTGCATAGCAGATCCGAGAATTCCTTTATCCTATATCTTTCTCATTCTTTCTCATTGTAGAGGTTCTAATTTTTTGGAGAAAATTTGCACATTACTGTGATACTAGGTTTTGGTTCTAGTCTTGAATGTATTCCCAATACTGTGACACCATTCTTTAGCATAATTCTCTTATGTGAATAGTAGTAGTGCGGATAATATAGCAAGTTCTGATATGTTAGGTTGTTTCATGTTTTGATTTCATACATTTGATTGTATTGTTTCAAGGAAATGAATACATATGAGCAAGCATTTGATTAGTTTCATTCTGATTCTCGTCTCCTATCTCAGTAATTGGCAGTCTTATGTGATCGAGGAACAAAGATCTAAGATCCATTTGCATCCCTTTAAAGTTGTATGTCGTTGGAAGAAAGGACCAAGTAAATGCTTGATATGTTTGACAGGATTTTTGATTATGTTGAGAAGGATATTTCGTGAGAATGAGGTCTGAATGAACACCAATGTCTAAATCACAAGGTGATTAGATATATTTGATGTCTGGGTATATGAAATATGTCTTGACATCATAGATGTATGTATTCAATTCATGGAATTGCCCAATGGATTAGGCACTGATCAATTATAGGATCACTTGTTATACTACTACATATTTTAGGTTGTGTTGAATCAACATCATTAATCAAACATTTCCCCTTTCATGTTGCAAGCTATTCAAAGTTTAATCCGCACTTAGCTTTCCAGTTTTGTGAGTCATCTTCTTAGCTATTTCATGCTTGTAATTTCTCGATTAAGTATAGAAGAATTAGGGGTTTCATCTGCTATTCTAGATCTTGAATATGGTTATTGCACTAGTCACATAGTTAGATCTAAAGGGATTTACTCACCTAGGTTTTACAGAGCCTAAAGTGAAGAAGGAGTCTAAGCTTATAGTTGGCTTAGGTTATTGGTAAATTGAGTCCATTATTGGAGATAGCTTTCCATAGATGCACTCTTACCATGTCTACTTGGTTATTCAAACTCTATTAAATCAGGAGCCAATAATGAGGAGACATATTAAGTATGTGATTGGCACTGATGATTGCTTTGACTTTAAGTGATGGATCAAGAGACTTGGCTTGTATCATTCAACTTTCTATTGACTTAAGAGTTTGGATCCTTAATGCTGAAACATCTATCATGTGCAGACTGAATGCTAGTGGATTCTAAAGATCAATACCTTGAAGTTAGCAAAAGTCCTTAACTCTTGCATTCACATATCTCCTTTCATTGTTTATTTGAAGAACTTTGATGACTTTCCTTGATTTCTTTTCAACATGAGTCTTGAAGGCTAAAAACTTATCCAATAATTCATTCTTGTGATGAAGAAAGTAGACCCGAGTGTAGCGTGAAAAGTCATTAATGAAAGTGAGTATGTAGCAACCCTGGCTGACTGATGTCACTACAAAAGAACTTGCTAGTACCATGTGAACTAATTGAAAAACAAATGGTGCTCTTGAAGACTTCCCATTAGTAAATTTCTCCTCTAGATACATATCCACTGAACATGTTGAACATCCACCTTGGGGAAAGTTGATTGTAGGTAGACCTTTGACCATATTGTTTGAGAAAAGTTGCTAAAGATAGCAAAAGGCAAGATGCCCATACTTCTCATCCCATAATTTGGTTTTTGAATTGGATTGATTCAACAAGGCATGTGAAGAAGACTTGGGCATAAAATGGGAGAAAGAATACAACCTTGTGTCATGATTAAGTTTCCCTACTACAACCAATGAATCATCTTTTAGACTATGCACCTTTACTGAGTTAGGAAGGAATTCAACTTTGTGGCCATTTCCAAGGTGAGTTATTTGGTAAATTGAGAGGAGATTAGAACTTAGGTTAGGAATATAGAGAACATCTTTGAACTCTCCATTTTCCATATCTACATTTCCTTTCCCTTCAACTTTGGTTTTTGTATCATCTCCTACAAAGATGTGTGGTACCTTAGACTGCTTCAATAAAGAAAAATCTCCTTTTGAAGAACCCATATGATATGAGGCACTTGAGTCAAGAATCCATTTTGTTGAAGAAATTGAATTTTCCATGAGTGCTTTCCCTTTTCCCTTTGAATATGAAGAAGATCCTTTATCCTTATAAGAATTAGGTAGTGGAACATTGTGTTTCTTCATGATGGTCATCAACTCATCAATCATTTTATGATAACACTCATGTTCTTCATGACCCAACTTTTTGCAATAGGTGCACTTTTTCTTCTCCTTGTTAATGTCCCCCTTCTTATTTGAATTTGAGGAAGACTTGCCTTGTTGATTTGATGATGGTTTTATCTTTTTTGCATCCTCTTGTTTGTTATTCTTCCACTTCTTATTCTTACCCTTTCATTTATTTGAAGATTGACCAGCTAAATTTTGAGAGCCCTCATTATTTTTCAACAATGCCTTAGACTTGGTAAAATTGAGAATCCCTATTGATTTCAACTTCTATTCTTCTTCATTCAGTTGTTCAACATAATGATCAAAAGTGACTTTTTGATAGGCAGACCCTAATGTAGTCTTTGAGGTGTTATAAGAAGAAACAAATGTGGAGTACTTAGACGACAACTTATTATGTATGAGATAGATCAACCTATCATCTTTAATAGGACTACCACAAACATCAAGTTTCATTCTTAATTCTTTCACCTTTATGATAAAATTCTATATGGAATCAAATGTCTTAGGATCTAAGGAGACAAGCTCATCTTCAATTTTGTAAACATCTTCCTTAGACACTTTACCACATAGGTTTTTTAGGGTATCCCAAGCATCCTTAGATATAGAAGACTTTTGAATTTGATATATGAACTTGCCTTCAACCCCCAAAAAAATATCACTTATGGCTTTCCTTTCTATTGTTTCCCAAGTAGTCATTTTACTTGTAGATACCTGATCACTTGTTGGTTTGGTAAGGGTACCATCTACATATTGAAAAACTCCATTATGTATTAAATGAAACCACATTTTAATAGACCATGTTGCATAGTTATGTGGTGTTAGTTTTGGAAACTTAAAATCTTTTGTAATGCAGAAAATGAAAGAAAACACTAGGAAAGGAGGAACACAACACAGAAAACACCCCCTGTTTTACTCAATAAACACCCCCACTCCCCCCCCACCCCCCCCAAAAAAAAAAGAGACACTTTTTGCACTTTATACATAGAGCATTTACAATGGAAACTTTCCAATTTTGGTCTTAGTGGACTTTTAATTTTTCTATTTACAACCTCTTTATGAAATACAAATTTGGAACTTTACAATGTATAACAATTTCAAAGCAATACAAAGCAAAAAGAGGACCAACTTCTAAAAGTAATAGTTTTGTCCACATAACCCTATAATATGATTATAGATCTAGAAAGTAGACCAAAAAAAATGCACTTTCAAAAAAATAGAACTTGATTTTGAGTCCATATGAGCTTATATAGAGCAATTAAAGTTGTAAAATGTAGGATTAGATAGGTGCAGTCATCAAAAGACACAATTTATAACAAATTTGTGCACCAAAATCAGAAAAGAAAAAAAAATATTGCACCTGATTTGGAGCTTGGATGACAGAGATATGGCATCCCAAAGTCAAACTATCAAATCAAAAATGAATCTAGAGAGGGGTTGGATCAACAAAAGATGATGTTAAATTTAACAGTCAAATGACCATCACAGCTATTCTATTTTTCCTCTTGATGATGGTTGGACAACCATCAATTTGAAGATAGCAAAATGTTGATGTCGACGTACTTGGGCCCTTCTAGTGATGTTATGCTGACATGTCCCATATGGATGATGATGTTAGCAGTATGGTACTGTACAAAATTGACAGACACAGATGGTGACATGTTTGTCATACATTGACTGGGCTTCTCAATGGCTTGATGATGATGAGGCTACATGTTTGAATGCTGCGTGGCATGGTTGGGACATTTTTGCATGTGAAAGGCTTCATAGATCTGCTATCGATGTGTGCAGGGACACATGATGCGTGGTGGCTTCTTATTTTGCCACATGTCTACTATATAGGGGCCAATTGTTGCCAAGGTGGTTGATGAGCATGATGCTGGAGAAAGTTTTTGATATGCCACTGGGAACAAAACTATTGAGCCAAGAACTATAGTTTCCAATACAGGTGATTCACTTTCAGTGTAGATTTTGTCATCTGTCGATTTTCAAAGTGCCATAAGTAAATAGACATCACCAATGATTGGGAGTCAATGTTAAAAGCTACCATGGGGAGGTTTTACAAGTTAGAATTCATGTTGGAAGATCAAACACTTTCACCAGTAATTCTTCAAATTACCACACATGTGATGGGATAACACCCTATGGGATGTTTTAAAAACAAAAAGCCACAATCAAACAGAAAAGCTAAAAATTTTGTATAAAGACTACCAGAAGGAAACTCACTTTTGTTTGAGAATTCAGTAGTTGGGTCTTAGATGAAAATCGTGGAGTGTTGGCTAGACTTAAAGGAATATTCTCTCAAAAATGCATGTGATGCCCGTCGAATAGATAAAAATGCCAATGGAATATTCAGCTTGTAGGGGATGAGGTGTCACTGCTTGATTCCTACAACAAAAAAATCTTTGCAGGCCCTACTGAGCAATTTTTTTTCTTCAAAAAATACCCAAATTTGAAAATATTTGCAAAGACAAAATAATTGCACAAATTTTAAAACATCATACCAGATTTGCAAATCGGGGCCTTTGGGTATAGGTTTGCAAATTTTTTTGCCTCAAAATCAAATTTGGCCTAATATAGGTGAATTTATATTTGATTTTCACTGAATCAACATTTTAGATGTAATGGTGAGGTCCACTTTGGCTCTAGATGCTCTCAATATTTGTGGATTCTCCAAATCTAGGTCGAGTTGCTGAAGCAAGAATGGTCTCAAATGACTATGTGAAGAGAATCTCCACAAGCACTAATACCATGTAAGAATTTTCCTTAGGAAAAAATCACCCAAGATCAAGGAACTCTAGCACAAGCACAATAGTAGACCAAAAAAAGTATGATCAATTTATGAGAATGAATATCTCAAAACATGAACATAAACACTAGGAGTGTTGGTATATAAAGGCCTCTAAGATGCATCTAGAATGGTTCTAGAAAGAACTAGGAGATAAGCATGACAACTAAGCACACATCCTTCATTGTG
Source organism: Cupressus sempervirens (assembly GCA_028749045.1). Classification (NCBI taxonomy): domain Eukaryota; kingdom Viridiplantae; phylum Streptophyta; class Pinopsida; order Cupressales; family Cupressaceae; genus Cupressus; species Cupressus sempervirens. The sequence goes on along the minus strand of CM053789.1, from coordinate 98,185,305 downwards.
CATGAATTAAGTGCATCAATGAGAGGATAAGTATGATAAGGTGTCTCACATGTAGAGATGTTGTAGACACCATGCACATAATTAGAGTGCTAACTCCTATGTTTGTTAGAATGTTTAAATGAGAAGAGTGCTTCTAAGAGGGGGGGTGAATCAGAAGTCATAACTTTTTATCCTTTTCAAATCCTTAATAACATATATCTGACATTAACATGCATGCAAGCAAATATTTAAGAAACCATGAAATGAAAGCATGCATCACCACATAACACAAGAGATTTTGGTGACCCAGAAACCCTCTAGGAATAAGAAGGTGAAATTGGGGTGGGGATGACATCCACAAAAATTACTACAGTAATGAGTTCAACCACTTCTGATGGTTTTCCATGTTAAAGGTCTACCCTATTAAAGGCTTTACACTATGTCAATAGTGACCTATTTAAAGGATTTAGAAACACTTTACATGAAGTATCACCTTGTTAAAGGATTTACATATAGGCTGTTAAATGCACCTAATTTAATAGGACTTTCATGACCTTCTCCAAAGGTTCTCCTACCTAGTTGTTAAGCTAACCTATCAACATAGGATTTCAACCTCTAATACAACTGTGAGAGAGTATTAGATAATTTAACCTGATTGAATGCAATCTCTAATTGATTGGTTTAGGTACTTGATCTACTCTTCCTCTTCTGATCTTTGCTATATCTGATCTTTGAATGTATCCCTTGCTCTTATCTGATCAACTAGATGTATATTTGCAGTTCATTCCACTAACTCTTTGACACCTTTACTTAGCAACAACCTTCTTAGCTACCTTCAACACCTTCAACAACCTTGACACCTTCAACAACTTCAACAATGGTGTTGAGATCTCCTTATAAAGACTTAGGGTTTGTTATGCATTCACGATTATAAAGTTCCTACTCAAATCCTTTGATTTCACTTATTGGTTGCATATTGTCTCCAATTTCTGATTGGCTACATGTTGATTTCATAGGTAATTGCAAGGACTTGATCTTATCTCCTTATCTTGTCCCAAGTCATGCATAGCTATTTTATATCTTAGTTTGTGATGTCACAAAATCTTATGTTGATCCTATGTTACTTGGCACATATAGTATTACTAATGCTAAACACATACTATTTATGGATTGCTTGACATCAACTATAATTCTTTCTTTGTTGGGCACCTATTGTATCCTATATTGCTCAACACATGAATGTTTCTAAGTCACTCAGCATCTAAACGATTATGTTACTTGGCACATGAACACTTTTGAATTGCTCGGCACATACTATACTGTAACCTACTTAGCACTAACTGTGGCTCAACACCTATTGTAATTATGGCTCAACATTCATTGTGTACTTGACATATACAGTGAAAATGGTTAAGTGTGTTGACACTCATTTGTCAATACTATTCATTTGACCAACAATCTCCCCCTTTGACATGAGTGTCAAAAATACTTAACTAAGCATTTATGATCTAACCTTGTTGAGTACATTCTTTATCATATATGAAAAATTTCAAAGATATTTTGTAGAACACTATACCTTATGACTTGTCCATTCTTGAAATTGAAATTCTATGCTAAGTGCCTAATACTCTCTGTCCTTTATCCCGTTTCTACATTCTGAACCTGTGTGCTATATTTGATCTATGTGAAGTTCCTGTTTTCCATGTGATTATCAAAATTTTGCATCTCCCCTTTACTCCTTTATTTCTTGTCTCCCCCTTTTTAGCTATTTACAATAATTCGAATTCATTCTTAAAATGAATGAAACAATGGAGTGAAAGAATGTAATAAAAATGATCAAAATTACCAAAATTTGTCAAAATTTGGTATTTACCCATAGGATCTACATATCTCCTTTTCTTATTTCTCCCCCTTTTTGACACTGATGTCAAAGGGTTCTATGGAGTAATACCGTGTTTAGCCAAAAATGTGTTGTTAACCTCTACAAGTATCTTTAGAGTTGCATCCCAGTTGTCTAGTGCAATGTCCAATGACTTGTGCTGGATGGCAATATCTGCTGCTAGATCTAAAAATCCTTTATGTGTAGAAAGCTTGGAATCTTTCTTAAGGACTATCTCTACATACATTTTCTCCTTATGGAGTACCTCAAAGTGAGTGGTTATTGAGGACTAAATTTTCATCAGCTTTGCTTTAATATTAGCCTCTACTATTAAAACAACTAACTCTCCTTGAGTGCAAAGTGTCTGAGAAAAATGCTTCCCACTTTAAGTTGGATTTTTTAGGAGTTGCATACTAGAAATCTTTAGATTTCTTTCCAAGCTCAATATCATCTGGCTAGTCTCTTGTGTGAAGTTAGAAAAATCACTCAATTTGTTGTAGAGGGAGAATATATTCCCAAGTACAACTTTTACTCTATCTAATTTCTTAGTTGGGTCTACTTGTGCTAATGCTATGTCATTAGATATTTTCTGATTGACCTTACCTTGGAACTTCCTCTCTAACCATTCCATTAATTTGGTGTTAGGATCATGGTCCTCATTTGTCACCTGATCAACTATATCAGATAGTTTCTCTATAATTGGTCTTGACTCATCTGGAGACTGTGGGCTAAAGGTGTCCATGAATATGTCCTTTATTTCATTCAATGCTTGCCTGTATTTATATTCCTTCCTTAATGGCTCTTGTCTCCTTCTATCCAATGCACTTTGAATCTCATTAATTTTTTTCTTCTATGAGAGTGCTGGATTCATAGTAGGGTATCTTTATTTTTTCATCTAGCTCAAGAATTCCATAATGAATTGTCGTGGCTACCCTAGTTGAGCTCAAGCCTAGTGTTTTGACTTGCAAGACTACCATGTCAGTACTCAGTTGCTGAAGAGTTTTTGTAGAAGTACCTATTTTTGGTAGTTCAACCAAAGTTTGAATTGTAGATTCCTCCTCATCTCTTGCCTCTTCCTTCTCTTCTTCTTATTTTTCTTCTTCTATTACTCTAGCTAGGGGTGTACCTGCTAATTGTACTAATTTTCCTTTATCTTCCCTTGCTGCTACACTTCGGCTCCTGAAGTGCTTCTATTATTTCTTTTGGTGGTGATGGATGTGGAAGAAAGAGAAATCCAGTAGTTTGAGTGGTCATGTGTGGTTCTTATGTTTGCACCTTAACTTCCTTTGATTCTTCTACTAAGTTTTGCAATTCATCAACACTAACCAATATAGGACTTGAGCATAGTCTTGCTACTTGTGTTGGTTGGTCAAGGATCTTTGTGAGATCCTCTATAGTCAAAGGGTTAATGTTTTGACAAGAAGTGTCAACAACATCCTTTATCTTGATTATCTTTGCAGGTGTGATGGTAGAATGAGGAGGGCTAGGAGGTGGCAATTGTGTGTCTTGCACACTTTGTTCTTGTTGCTCAGATGTTCCCTTTTCTTCTCCTTTACTCAATTCATCCTCCTTTTCTTCTTCATCCTTCTTTTCTTCCTCCACTTTCTTCTCTTCACCTTTCTTTCTTCTTGCTTCTTTTGTCTCCTTTATTTTGGCACTTGCTTCTACCTTGTATTCTTCATCAAATGCATCATCTATTTTCTTGTATATTATCTTCCACAGTTTTGTGGATTTTCTCATAACCTCTTAAATATTATTTTACAATATAAAAAATGCTCTATATTTGGGAGTAAATCTATTATTGTGCCTCTTATTTATATTTTCAATTTGACTTTTAGTCAAATCAAGCAACAATCTTTCTAGTAAAGACTCCTTTATTTCTTTCTTAGTTCTCAAGAAAAAATGCCATTTATCTCCTATTATCTTATATAATTCTTTGGGAAATGAGCCATCCAATTCAAGAGGTGCATGCTTATACTTTGCCATCATAGTATAGACAGATTTCTCTATTTTATTTTGCTAGTCCTTTGTGAGCTTATTGAAATCCAAATTCTTTAGATCGTTCAAGTCTCCATTCCTAATCTTTCCACATAATTTATCAATTGAAGACTTAGGTGGATGAATTACCACTTTTAATTGACTATTGTCTTTTGATTCTATCTTCTCCTCATCAGATTCAGGTTGAGCTACAATTTTTCTTGTTTTCTTTGGCTCTTCTTCAGTCTTCTTTGTGGTTTTCTTCCTCTTTGGTGCCTCTTCTTTTTCTTTTTGTGTTGTGGCCCTCGTAATGGCTCTAGTAGTAGGCTTCTTTGGTGTAGTCTTTGCCACTTTCTTTGGCTTGAGCTGAGGAGCAGGTGGAGCTTTTTCTTTTCTTTTGGTGACCTAGGTTCTGATGGGTGCTTCCTTGGCTTCTTCTTCCTCGACACCTTCATCCTTGTCGTCACCTAGGCCTTGAGTCAATTGAAGTGGCCCTTGCTCTAGCTCATCTTCTTCTTTTTCACTCTTATCCTCTTCCTCATCACCTACTTTCTCTTCTTATGTATTTCCTATTTCACCAATATCCACCCCAAATCTCTTCTTAAGCTTCTTTATAAGCTTATCCTTCTTCTTTACTATTGTTACTGTCTTGAGGTCTGTGACCACCCTTAATTTGACAACCTCATATGCCCCAAAGTGTTTTTCAGTTTTATCAATTTCCTTTTCAAGTAGGGTTGTTGTTGGTGCTAAAGCTTGATTAACATCAAGTTCATAACCCAATGATCTAAGCCATCTAACTCTAGGAATGACTACTTGTATGTATGTGTAGTCTATATCCACTAGAAAGCAAATATCCTTCACATGTTGTTCAACCAGTGAAATTGGTATTCTCATCCTTTGTTTCATAATTCAAATTAGGTATTTTTTGTCACTTGGGTTTGCACCCTTGTCCAAAGCCTATGCATGAGGACAACCTAGTGAAACATGGAAACAACCTCCAAGCTGTGGGACTTGAACTGTAAGGTTGAGTCTCTGGAGAAGGCCGGCTTCACCTTACTATCAGGATGCACCTAACTACTCTTGGAGAGGAAAAGGGAGAAAGAGAGCATGAAAATAAATCTACCTAATCTAATCTAGAGAGGTGATGCACCAAAATAGAGTGTTCAGACCAAACTCTACCCATATATGCACTATTGAACCAGAATGAAACTAAGGATATACACACTCAGACTTGCTTTAAACTAATAATCACATGCAGATTAGAAGACCAAGATGAATGACACAAGGAAAGAGAGATTCGCTTATATTATCATTCATAGGCCAAGGAGATACATTTATGTAGATTAGAGGTTTTTGCAAAAAGCTAGTGGAGGCAAAGAGTTCTTGCACTTCACACCAATGGCTGAAAGAGATAAGGCAGAAATCATGCAGTTCAGAGGCAAAGGGAATTTTACATTGGAATTGCAGAGCAACAGCAGAGAACAATAGAGAATGATTGACCTGAACATAATCTATAAAATTTTCCTTTATAGTGTAAACATAACTGAGATGTACTCTAACTATAGTTACTTTGCAACTACCTACCATTAAGTCCTGTAGGGAACAATCATGGAGAAAATTTGATCTAGGTATAGATCTAGATGCAATGATATTTGATCTTGGTTGGAACAGGGCCTCAAGAAGATAGAAACGGTGCCATAACTGCACTCTAACCAGGTAGATAGGTTGGATTAGGAGGTAGAGTGTCTCTACATGCCTCACATTCATTTTGCGTTGGTTAGGATTGATCACAGAGATCAGATCTGCAAGATAACCTAGCTTTCTATCACTTTTGGTGCATGAATCAGTAGAGTTAGCAAGTCAACCTATCTTTGGCACTAGGATGAGCCATGTGGACTAATGAGTTTATTTCCTTTTGCTACCTCGCAGGGTCCTCCTGAGTTGACCATGCCTTTCTGTAACTAACCAAGTCATCTTCTTAAAACCCTGACTACGATAGCTACAACATAATCGCTAGCCCTTAACTATCAATCTTGGTCGAGCTCGCAAAGACACATGTCACCTAGGTGCTATGTCACTATGCATAATGTTCTCATAGCTTTCCATAGTGAGATAGCACCCAGCGTTGATTTCTTTAGATCTGACAATCATGAAGACTCGTTGTATACTGCGCTATCTCCTTAAAACCTCTAGGCCCATGAAACACTATTAGCACACCTAGCACAACCTGGCATCCTCATTCTAGAAAGATCTAGCCCCACTAATCCATGTGGCACAAGGGCGCTATGACGGTATGCATATCATCCTCGAAGCTTTTCATAGCGTGATAGTGCCTACCATCGATCTAGATTGATCCAAGGGTGAGGAATCTTCATGCATTTGAAAGGGCATGGGTCCAGGCTACTGCTGACATCAGAAGATCTGCATAGCTGGCAATGAATCAAAATCCTCCCACCAAGCATAGTCACTTTCCATGTTGCCCGAGGTCCCACCATGCTCATTTACTGACTAGGCGCTATGTCGCTAACGACGAGAAGAACAAATTTCTTGATAGTACCATAGTGCCCTCCGATGTTGTCACTTTCCATGTCCACACGATAACCTCGGCCTTGAAAAATGTGGACCCTCCTGACAAATACCACCAAGGACAAGCCGTAACACTACTTTGGAGAAAGTCGAGCCCATTATGTCATTTGTGCCACGCATCACCAAGGCGCTATGGTTAAAATTCTCGCAACTTTCCATAGCGAGATAGCACCATTGTTGATCTAGAATGATCTGATGGCAAGTAAGATGGATCTGACCTGTTAGTGTACTAACCAATGAGAATTGGCCATGTGCCAACCTGTCTACCTGGTCCTCGTTTGCGGCCCACTAAGTGAAGTAGGACCCACATCTACATAGTCATACCCTAGCCAATGACAAAATTGACCACTGCTAACGTTTCTGACAAAATTCATCCCTGCTATCCAATGAAGCATACTTGGGACCCACTTGACAACTGATCTTGCCACAGTAATACCTTTCATCTAGGTGCTATGTCACTAATGGCAAGGAGCATGGATTTTTTGATGGCACCATAGTGCCCACCATGGATGGAACAAAACTTGATGTCGGAGAAACAATCAAGGACAAGGAGGACCCACCTAAAATGCAGCTAAGAAGATGTTATGGCACTATAGAAAAATGACGTGCAACTTCCCATTGCGCGATAATGCCAGCCATTGATTTGGGAAAGATCTGATCGTGCGAAGGTCGCAGGCTAGCAGAAGGAAAAAAGCGAAATACACTATGGTTTTAATCATTTAATTGTTTGGTATTTCTCAGCATCAAAATAACATTAAACCTGGGAACTAGCCATTGGGTGTGGTAGAGTTTAAAATTCAAATTTTGGTGGGGGCATAAAAATAAGCAACAGTAGTCATTTAGGCATCAAAGTTTTCACCGTCTTGTTTTGATCCCAATTCACCTTGCCAACTAAAGGGAATTCTTTCATTACATAGAAAAACACGCAAACTAATATTGAACCAAATTTACACTGAGCCCCTTTTAACTTCCTTATGGCTCCCAAATTCTCATTAATTTTCTGCAACATTAGCTCTACAAGATCATAAGTATGATCCTTTTTCACCAACTTGCAAGAAACATTCACTACTATACAAGGTACACTATTTAACCCATTGGATTGGTAGAACTTATGGTATATGACCCTCACAAAAAAGTCTAGTAGGGGGTCTGTGATGGTGTCTATTGTCATGCCCCTATTGTTCCATTTGGCTCCAGTGTTATTCTTAATGGCCTCCCATTTGTCACTTCTTAGGGTCTTAGACCGATCTAGGATTTGAAAACTATTTACCCTATTGATAGTTTTCTTTGTGAATTTGATTAGTCCCATCTCTAACCAGAAGGCTCCATCATGGATTCTATTCAATACTATTCTTCTCCATTCATTTTTGAATACAGTGGCAAAAGCTAGGGCTTTAGTTAGACCCTTCTTCTCAACTATGGTGAATTCATCCTTCAGCTTCCCATTGTTACACAACTTGTCAAATGCATTAGAAATCTCCAAATCACCTATGGCTCCTATTTTTTAGTTATAACACTTGCGTACATCCTCAACCATAACAAATTTATTAGGAATTATGGATAGGGCACCAATGGGATCATTTTTGTAGGTAACTTCGAGAATTGGTTTGAATTCAGACTATTTCACTTCGTTACTAACAAGTTGAATTTCTAGACCTTCCTTTCCCTTGGAAAATTTTGACCTAGATGCCATTGCTAACCAAACTAGGGTTTACTATTCAAATAAGCTTTTCAAACTGCGTAGCTTAGCACTTGACTGAAATACCTGGTGAATCAATGAACTGGAGTTGGGTTGCTGTTGAATTCATGCAAATTTTCTTTTGGTCACTGTGAAATTTCTTAATCGCTTTGCTTGAATTTTCTCTGTGTTTGAATGACTAAAAAATGAACAGTTTTCACCTTTATTAGGTTCAAAAACCTAGCATTTATTGCATTTTTTCTTATAGCTATCACTCAGCTTCCAAAGGATTTTTCAACTCAACATCAACTCTATTCCATTCACTCGATAGCTACTATCTTATTTCACTTGGCATCTCTTGATCTTTCATTTGCTTGATAGCCACTATCATGTCTTACTTGGCATTCACTAGTCTGCTCAACTTGGCATGTACTAAAATTTTACTTGGGAGCCAAAGGTAACTTGGCATTGTCTTTTGACTTTTGTCTTGGCATCTTATCTCATCAAATTTCTTCTTTGCAGTGCTTCTATGTACTTTTGGGCTGATGTATGATACATATTTATATGTATCAGCCCCATATGCCTTTCTTGTACTTAATTGAATAAGGTACGATCCCTTGACCTCTTGGATGAAGTGACCATTCCATTGGATGTTCTTGGTCCATCTCTCTTTTTCCATGTTTTCTTCGTATCCACCTTGATGTGTTCCACATCAACTTTTCCTTTACTTTTGTTGACTTTAGTTTTGGGTGCCTTGACCTTTGTTGGATAGTTCCTGCAGACATGTCCAGTCTTCAAGCAACTAAAACATGTGGTCTGATTCAACCATCTACTATAGTTCCCCTTGAAGTGTGTTATTATTTAGTTTTGAGGTACATGACCATATTCTTGACAATAGTGACAACTTTTCCTTGTATTATAGTCTTAATTGTAATGGTGTGCATAGTTGTTTCTCCTTATATGCTGATTTGGTTTCCACATAGGCTTTGATCTACACTTAGAAGCTCTATGTCCCTTTCTCTTGCAATTGTAGCAGTGGCCATCAAATCTTTGTGTCCTCATAACTTTAGTCCTACAATCATGTGTTAGGTATCCTTGCATGTTGCACTTGTGAAAATATCCTTTTCTTTTAGGTATGTTTTGTTGATTGATCTTTCTACTCCTACAAACATTAGTAGTATGCCCCTTCTTATTACAAAAATGACCAGTGGTTTTTGAGTTCTTACCTTTGTCACTCCTTTCCTCAACACTCTTTGATGTTTCACCTTCTTTAGTACTAGTGAATCCTAGTTGTGAGGCGTCATTGTTTGATCTTGGTGATTTTAGCAACTGCTCAAAGTGCTTGATGGCTTCACTTGACTTGTTGGAGTTCTCTGCTATCTCTTTCTCTCTTGTCAACTCATTCTACAATTGCTCATTTTTCATTCTTAGAGTAGATATCTCAATGTATTTCATGTTGAGTTCATGATAAGCATTCATCATTTGACTAAGTGTGTCCAACTACATATTTGAAATCTTTGTAAGTTCGGTGGACTTCTCTTCAAGTCTGTTTGCAAGGTTTCTTTTGTCATCTTCAAGCATGGCTCTATCCTCAACTACACTTTTCTTTTGTTCAATGATTTCACATAGAATCATGGCTTGTGATTCTTGTTCCATCTTAAGAGATCTTATCTCTTTTGCTTGTGCTCTATTTTTCTCCATTAGTTTTGCTATTGCTATATCAAACTCCTTGGAATCTCCATTGGAAAATAGTTGTGTGGCGTTAATATCTCTCTAGTGTTTATCATTCTCAGCTAGGCTATGTCCTTCCTTCTTTTTAAGGATTTTCTCAGTTCCTCTCTAGCTTCCTCTACCTTGTGTAGAGTGAGGTGCACATTAATCACTTGATTGTCAATGATCTTCCCAAGTTTGAAGACTTCCATTTTTTGATCTTTTTCTCCAAGCTATTAGGCTTCTTCTTGAGAGAACTTGGCTCTGGTACCAATTGTTAGAATGTTTAAATGGGAAGAGTGCTTCTGAGAGGGGGGTGAATCAAAAGTAATATCTTTTTATCCTTTTCAAATCCTTAATAACATATATATAGAAGTAACATGCATGCAAGAAAACATTTAAGCAACCATGAAATGAAAGCATGCATCACCACATAACACAAGATATTTTGGTGACCCAAAAACCTTCCAGGAATAAGAAGGGAAAACTAGGGTGGGGATGATGCCAAGAAAAATTATTGCAACAATGAGTTCAACCACTTCTGAATGTTTGCCCTTTTAAAGGCCTACCCTATTAAAGGCTTTACACTGTGTCAATAGTGACCTGTTTAAAGGATTTACAAACACTTCGCATGAAGTGTCACCTTGTTAAAGGATTTACGTATGGGCTATTAAAAACACCTAATTTAATAGGACTTTCATGACCTTCTCCAAATATTCTCCTACCTAGCTATTAAGCTAACCTATCAACATAGGATTTCAACCTCTAATACAATTGTGAGAGAGTATTACAACATTTAATCTAATTGAATACAATCTCTAATTTCTTGGTTTAGGTACTTGATTTTCTCTTCCTTTTCTGATCTCTACTACATTCGATCTCTGAATGTGTCCCTTTCTCTATTCTGATCAACTATATGTATATTTGTAGTTCATTCCACTAAGTCTTTGACACCTTTACTCGAAAACAACCTTCTCAGCTACCTTCAACACCTTCAACAACTTCAAAAATGGTGTCATGATCTCCTTATAAAGAATTAGGGTTTGTTATTCATTCATGATTATAAAGTTCCTACTCAAATCCTTTTATTTCACCTATTGGTTGCATGCTGTCTCCAATTTTCTAATTGTCTACATGTTGATTTCATAGGTAATTGCAAGGATTCAATCTTATCTCCTTATCCTTTCATGAGTCATGAATAACCATTTTATATCTTAGTTTGTGATGGCACAAACTCTTATGATGATATTGGGTTACTTGCATATAGTATTATTGATGCTTGGTACATACTATTTCTGGATTGCTCTGCATCAACTATAATTCCTGCTTTGCTCGACACCTGTTCTATCCTATATTGCTTGGCACATGAATGTTTTTGAGTCACTCAGCATTTGAATGATTCTATTACTTGGCACATGAACATTCTTGAATTGCTTGACACATACTATACTGTAAGTTGCTTGGCATTCATTGTGTACTTAGCATATACAATGAAAATGGTTAAGTTTGTTGACACTCATTTGTCAATACAATTAATTTGACCAACAATGTTGTCAACATGACAACTCAAAAGAGTACACGTACTCCTAGGTTACTAACTAATAAATAATTAAATAATACATTAACCTAAGTAAACTTAAGTAAATTGTAAATAGTAAATACTTATTTACACGACCAAATATTTCTTTTGAGGTAGTTGATTTAATAATGATGATTCGTATCATTAAAAAAGAAGAAGATTATATGATTGCATTCAATGTAATGGAAGGAGATTGTTGTATTTTGATAGTTCATTATATTAGTTCTTTGGTTTTTAAGTCCCAATGATTTCCTAAGTCATATAACACTATCACATCATTAAACTTTTTCACTAAAAATTCCATGGAAGGAAAATAAAGAAATAAATAATTAGCTTAAGGGAAAACCATAGTCCAAAACTAAGAGGAA